>CAIGRS010015412.1:0-13293 GCA_903798395.1 Fraxinus floribunda
TTATGGATCCTATGTGCAGACATCTCTCCCTTAAGCTTTCTAAATGACCATCCTATGTGCAGACATCTCTCCCTTAAGCTTTCTAAATGACCTTGTAGCGAGTTTTAGGTCGATGACTCCCAATTCAAATGACTTTAGGACATCAGGTTTTAAACTCTTGCAAGCTTAATCACCCGAGTTATAAAGGCTACAAAGAGATGTTTCACAATGAGATTGTTAACAATAGGGATCACTGCAATTTTTTTCCTTTTATGCAGTGATTAGTGCAATGCCCCTTATAAAATACCCATTCTCAAAAATCAACCCCTAACTTAGGGTTTTCACCAAATTTTCATCCTGATGGTCTCATACAATCCACACAACTTTATCATACATGAAATCCACATTTATCTCCAAGTTTCCCTGCTACAGCTCAACCACCCAAACATCTAAAATTAGGTTTAAAGGTATGGTAATGTCATAAGTTATCTGGATTGAGCTTCTAAGGTTGTTAATTCATCCTATATCATTTATGAATCAACTTATTCTTGTCCAACACTATATTCAATTCACGTGCATTCATGTTACAATTTTCTACAAAGGTAAGGAAGGCTTCCACTCAAGCACATAACTAATTCATAGTTCATAACCAAGCCATTTTTTTTTATATATATATGTGCATCATTGCCAACAAAACTATCCAACCTACACAAGCATGCATTTTTTTTTCACACAAGTCACACTAAGGCAAAGAAATGAAACACACAAAAAAGTAATTGATCCTATAGACGACAATTATGTTAAAGTATCACCTCCCAAACTTAAAGAGCACATTGTCCCCAATGTAAAAAAGAGACAAAAGGGAAGGATACCTTAGTGAAACCATCAAAAGTCCTCGTTGTCACTCGGTGGAGGTGGATTCTGGGGATGAGATAGAAACAATGGTGGTGGCGGGAACGTAAGATCAGGATGTGCAGAAGCCATGACCACATTGGAAGCATTCTGATACTAGAACTGGTCATAAATGGATGACTGCAACTGCAAGCTCCATAGTGGCCCTTCCCCATAGTCATTTATGTCTGATGCTCCTCACTTGAGAATGTACCTATAAAAATACAAACACAATGTAACTAACCTAACCAAAAAGGAAAAATCCTATAGAATGAATGGAAAACTAAAATAAAGGTATAGAATTTGGGTTGCCTCTCAAGAAGCGCTTCTTTAATGTCATTTGCTTGACGAAGATGTGGATCTAAGTTGACTCTCCAAGGGCAATTTCTTCCACATCCCAATCTTCTTCACCGTAATAATATTTGAGTCGTTGACCGTTCGCCTTAAATATGGATCTATCCTTACTTATCAATTCCACCGAACCAAATGGGAACACTTTATGAACTACAAATGGTCTGACCACCGTGATCACAGCTTGCCCGAAAAAAGTTTTAAGCAAAAATCGAACAGAAGAACCCATTCTCCTGGTTTGAATTTCCTCCGTAAGATCATCTTGTCATGCCACAGCTTTGTTCGCTCCTTGTATAATTTTGCATTTTCATATGCTACATTTCGAAATTCATCAAGCTCGCTGAGCTGAAATAAGCGTAGAGCACCCGCTAATATCATATTCATGTTCAATTTCTTCACAACCTAATATGCTCGATGCTCCAATTCGACTAGTACATGATATACTTTTCCAAATACCAAACAATAAGGTGACATTCCACTTGGTGATTTGAAAGCTGTTCGATATGTTTACAGTGCTTTGTT
Organism: Fraxinus floribunda; assembly: GCA_903798395.1. NCBI lineage: Eukaryota > Viridiplantae > Streptophyta > Magnoliopsida > Lamiales > Oleaceae > Fraxinus > Fraxinus floribunda. The sequence continues at coordinate 1,744 of CAIGRS010015412.1, forward strand.
AAGTTATAAGCCCAATCCTTGCGATTGATGTTCACTGTTTTCTCCAATATCGATTTAATCTCCCTGTTGGAGACTTTTTCTTGCCCATTGGATCGGGGATGATAACCAAGTGCGAGTTTGTGCCGACATTATATTTAGCTAAAAGGAGATTGCAAAGTTTGTTACAAAAATGTAACCTTCCTCACTTACTATTGTCCCAGGCGTGCCAAATCGTGTGAAGATATTTTTTTTTGCAGAAACTTCAAAACTACATTTGCATCATTTGTAGGTGTAGCAATGGCCTCAACCCATTTGGAGACATAGTCAACCACAAGAAGGATATATATATTTGGCTGAATGACGGTGGAAATGGAGCCATGAAGTCTATATCTCTACATCAAATAATTCCACCTCGAGCATATTAGTTAATGGTAGCTCATGACACCTTGAGATATTCCCAATACACTGACAACGGTCACATGCCTTCACAAATGTATAGCAGTCTTTGAAAAGAGTTGGCCAATAAAATTTCGACTGTAATACCTTAGAGGCAGTACTTGTAGGACCGGAGTGACCTCCATAAGGTGAGGAATGACAATGCCCCATAATCGATTTTGTTGCTCCACCAGTACACACCTCCTAATTATCATATCTGCGCATTTTCTGAAGAGAAGCGGATCATCCCATAGATATGACTGACATCATGTAAGAATCTCTTTTTTTGGTGAGAATTCAAGTCAGGCTGCATCCTTCCACAAGCCAAGTAGTTTACAAATCAGCATACCACGAGATTCTTGATGAAACTGCTAACAGAGGCTCGTCAGGAAAAGACTCTCTGAGTGTTATCTGTCACCTCTTCTTTCTCCAGTCTTCAAAGATGATCAACAACCATATTCACACTGCCTTTCTTATCCCGAATTTCCACATCGAATCTTGTAACAACAAAGCCAATCGAATTAAGTGAGGCTTAACATCTTTCTTTTCAAATAGATATTGGATCACTGCATAATCTGTGTGGATGAAAACTTTGGTGCCAATTAGATAAGACCTGAATTTGTCACAAGCAAAGACAACTGCTAACATCTTTTTCTCTATTGTGATGTAGTTTAGTTGAGCTCCATTCACGGTTTTGCTAGCATAGTAAATTGCTCGAATTTTTTTTCACATCGTTGTCCCAAAATTGCTCCTATTGAATAATCACTGGCATCACACATTACTTCAAATGGTTGATCCCAATTCGATAATGTCATAATTGGAGTTATAACCAATTTCTCCTCTATTGCTCCAAATGCTCCGAGACAGTCATCATCAAAGATAAAAGTTGTGTCTTTCTCTAAAAGGTTGCAAAGAGATTTAGCAATTTTCAAGAAACCTTTTGTAAATCTCCTGTAGAACCCAGCGTGACCCAAGAAACTCTGAATTCCTTTCACATTAGTGGGTGGTGGTAGCCTTACTATTGTATCTATCTTAGCTCCGTCGACTTCCAATCCCTTTGCTGAAACATGGTGGCCTAACACAGTTCCTTCTTGTACCATGAAATGACACTTTCCGAAGTTAAGAACTAAGTTCTTTTCTTCACAGCGTTGTAAAACTAAAGAGAGATTGTGAAGACAATTATCAAAATAAGTACCAAAAATAGAAAAATCATCCATAAATACCTCCATGATTTCGTCTACCACGTCTGTGAAGATAGCCATCATACATCTCTGAAGAGTGGCTGAAACATTACATAATCCAAATGGCATCCATCTATAAGCAAAAGTCCCACATGGGCATTTGAATATCGTCTTTTTCTGATCCTCTGGTGCTATCACAATCTGATTGTAGCCAGAATAACCATCAAGAAAATAATAATGAGATTACTCTACTAGTCTGTCTAGCATTTGATCAATGAATGGAAGTGGAGGATGATCTTTTCTAGTTTCTTTGTTCAACTTTCTATAATCAATGTAAACCCTCCAACCAGTTACTGTTCTCGTAGGTATTAGCTCGTTGTTGTCATTCTTGATTATTGTCATTCCACCTTTCTTAGGTACCACCTGTACTTGACTAACCCATACTTTCAATAGCTTGAGTATCTCTACTTTCACCACTTCTTTCATAGCTAGATTTATTCTCATTTGATGTTCAATAGACGACTTGTAAGAGTCTTTCATGAGGATTTTGTGCATGCAAACTGTAGGACTTATTCCCTTTATATCAATTATAGACCAACCCAAAGTAGATTTATGTTCTCTTAGCACTTTTAGTAATTTATCCTCTTCATCCTAGGTGAGTGAGGAAGAAATGATCACCATAGATGTAAAGTTTTCCTCCAAAAATACATATCGAATGTGCTATGGAAGTTGCTTTAGTTCAGATTTACTACTTTCATTACCCTTGCTGTCATTTGAGCTCACTGCATGTTGAATATCTTCAATATGTGATGGATTACTGTCAATTGGCGATGATTCAAGAGCCAATATGTAATCAACTAAGTCATTGCTTCCTGTGTAACCCCCAGAAGTGTCAATATCATCCTTTGTTGCACTAACCATCATACAATGCTCCAAGCGATCTTTAATGAATATATTATCTTACTTCACGACAGAATCAATGAAGTCAAGTCTATAACAAGTATCGGTGTCATCCGAAAATCTCATTGCTTGGTAGATATTGAACATCACTTCTTCTTCATTTACTCTCAAAGTCAACTGCCACACCCTGTACATCGATTAAGGCTCTTCAAGTTGCTAAGAATGGCCTATACAGAATCAATGGAATCTCCTGATCTTTTTCCATATCCAATACCACGAAGTCAGTAGGGAAGATGAATTTATCAACCTTTACTAAAATATATTCAATAATTCCTCTTAGGTAAGTGAGGGACCTATCAGCTAGTTGTAGGGTAACTATTGTTAGTTTTATCTCCCATGACCTAACTTCTTGAAAACTGACAAGGGCATCAAGTTGATGTTTGCTCCAGGGTCACATAAAGCTTTATCAAAAGATGAGTCTCCAATGTGGATAGAATAGTGAAGCTGCCCGGATCTTTTCTTTTTTTAGGGAACTTCTTTTGAAGAATAGTGCTACATTCCTCTGTCAACTTCACCATCTTATATTCTTCCAGTTTTCTCTTCTTCGATATTACCTCTTTCATGAAATTAGCATAGTTTGGCATCTATTCCAACACATCTGCAAATGGAATATTAATACGAATTTTCTTGAAAATATCTAAGAACGTTCTTGGCAAACTGTATATTAAACTTCTTATTCTGGAATCTCTGTGAAAATGGAAGTGCTAGCTTGATGATTGGTGGGTTATTAGGGAATGATATAGAGTTAGGTTTATACTCCTACTTTGATTGGTTGACCTGACTCTTTTATTCTGCAACTGTCTGTTCTTCGCTCTAATCAGGTGTAGATGTTGATGAGGCTATAGGCGTGATTTCAAACCTCCTTGCCACTCCTCAAAGTAATAGCTTTGCAGTGTTCCTTTGGGTTCACCTTTGTATCACTTGGAAATTTTCCTTGTTGTTGAGATTTCATAGATGTAGCCAACTGACCAATATGAACTTCAAGATTCTTCATTGTAGCTCCCGTATTGGTCACGTGAGTCTCAATATTATCCAAGCATAATTTATCTTTGTGGAACCGCGATCTTGTTTCAGAAATAAAAAAGTTCTCAAGAGGTCTACTAAAGATGTTTTCCCTTCTGACAGTTGAGTGTTGAAACTTAGAAGAGGTTGAAGTATATTCATGTTATTTCCATATGACAGATTCTCGTGATTTTGAAGCCCTAGATGGTAGTGATTAGAAGAGTAGTTTCCTCTTTGGTTGTAATTCCTGCTGTTGACAAATTGAGCCTGCTCATTCGCTATTTTCTATTTCCTGATGTACTACGGAAGCTGCCATAATCGAATCTGACTTCTGTTGATTACTCTAAGTAGTAAGTGTATCTATTGATTAATAAGTGTTGAAACCTGAGCTACTAGTGCGGTAATATGATCCACTTCATGTAGATCCGCTACTCTCTTTACGCTTGATCTCTCACTCGACCATTGGTAACTATTTGTAGCTATGCCATCCAATAGAGCATATGCAACATCTGCTGTTTTAGCCATTAATATACCTCTTGCAGCTGCATCCACTATGGTTCTTGTTTGCCCATCTAACCCGTTGTAGAAGATCTCAATCTGCATCCAATTTTGAAAACAATGTTGAGGACACCTTTTAAGCAAGTCTTTGAATCTCTCCCATACTTCATAAAATGGCTCGAAGTCAAATTGTCTGAATTGACCAATTTCGTTCCGAATTTGAGCTGATTTGGAAGGTGGAAAGTACTTCGTGAGGAATTTCTAAGCTAGTTTATCCCAAGTAGTGATAGAACCATATGGCAATAACTGGAACCAAGCCTTGGCTTTATCCCTCAAGGAGAAAGAGAAAAGCTGAAGTTTAATTACCTATTCAGTAACTCCATTCATCTTTACTGTATCATAAATTTCCAAAAAAGAACCCAAATGGGCATTTGGGTCTTCTGTCGGAGCTCCCCCAAACTGATTTTGTTGTACCATGTGTATCAATCCTGGCTTAAGTTCAGAATTATTTGTGGCAATAGCCGAGCGCGCAACATCGGAATAGTTGTCATTGACCACTAGCCTGACATAGTCCCGAATAGCCCGTTGTTGGTTATTTTCATTAGCTGCTATTGCTTCTTATTCTGCCATTGCTTCACGTTCGTTTTTCTGTATATCCCTGAGAAAGAGAGATGTACGTTCTGGTTTAGGATCAACAAGTAATAATCAATATTCCTAGCTTTTAGCATACACAGCTGAAAATAAGAACCAAGTTATGTATCTCAGATTGAACCAAACAAGGTTGAGGAAGCACTTAGGGATGAATGCTGGGTGAATGCGATGCACGAAGAGCTCAATCAGTTTGTCAGAAATAGAGTTTGAAATTTAGTACCTAGGCCTGATGATTGCAATGTTATTGGTACCAAGTTAACATCACAAGGAATAAGGCTAGGTTGGTTGCTCAAAGGTATACTCAGGTTGAAGGAGTTGATTTTCATGAGACATTTACCCCTGTAGCTAGTCTTGAATCCATTAAAATTCTTCGGCAGTTGCATGTACTTTAGGCTTTAAATTGTACCAAATGTATGTCAAGAGTGCGTTCCTGAATGGTATTCTTCAGGTAGAAGCTTATGTAGAACAACCTAAAGGGTTTGTTGATCCTAAATACCCACACTATGTGTATAGGCTGAATAAAGTCTTGAATGGGCTGAAACAAGCTCCAAGAGCTTGGTATGATCGGCTTACTACATATTTCCTGGAACACGTCTTCACGAGAGGTAGTGCTGACAGAACTTTGTTCATAAAACGTGTTGAGGACACCATTACCATAGCCCAGATCTATGTGGATGACATTGTCTTTGGTTCTCCTGTTGATTCTCTTGCTCATGATTTTGTATAATATATGAAACAAGAATTTGAGATGAGCATGATTGGTGAATTGACATTTTTTCTTGGTCTTCAAGTCAAGCAGACTGATGAGGGATTATTCATTTCACAATCAAAGTATGCCAAGAATCTTGTGAAGCAATTTGGACTGGACAGTAAGAAACACACTAGAACCCCTATGAGCACCAGTATCAAGTTAGGTCTAGATCCTATAGGTAAGAGCATTGATCAAACACTTTACAGGAGCATGACAGGTAGTCTGCTTTATCTTACTGTTAGTAGACCTGACATTGCATTTAGTGTAGGGGTCTATGCACGCTTTCAGGCTGATCATAAGGAGTCTCACCTGAGTGCTGTACGACGTATTATTAGATATGTCAATGGTACGATTGATTATGATATTTTGTACTCTAGAGATTCCACTCTTGATCTTGCTAGATATTCCGAAGCCGACTGGGCTAGTAATGTCGATGATAGAAAGAATACCTCAGGTGATTGTTTTTATATAGGTGCTAACCTCGTGGCTTGGATGAGTAAGAAACAAAATTTTATCTCATTATCCACGGTCGAGGCCGAGTACATTGTTGCTGGTAGTTACTGCACTCAATTGATTTTGATGAAGCAGATGCTGAGTGATTACGGGATTGAGCAGGATACTATGACTGTATTTTGTGATAACACCAGTATTATAATATTTATAAAATTCCTGTTCAACATTCTCGAACTAACACATTAACATCAGACATCATTTTATTCGAGAGCTTGTGGAAACTCAAATTATAAGTCTTGAACACATTTCTACTGAGAACCAATTAGCTGATTTGTTTACCAAACCATTGGATGGGGTTCGGTTTGAATCTCTTCGGATAGCTATTGGTATTTGTGTACCTCATTGACTGAGTCTGTTTGATGCATACGTTTATTTCTCTGCTGAATGACATCTTGATATGCATGCATCATGTTTATTTTATTTATTTGTTCTCATGCATTTTATTTTATGTTTTGTGGTTTGTTTGAATTTGTATGTTTTGTGTGCTTGGTGCTTTTATATTTTTATACAAAAAAAAGTGAATTTTGATTTGGAAATTGGCTTTACAACATGACATACACTACAATTGATTTTGTTTGTGAGCTGTACTATAATTTCCATTAATAACTTATGGTACTTGTGGAGTATTTAATATAGATCTCTTTATATACCATCTGCACTGCATACACTATGAACTTGTTAGTGGGACTCTATCGCGTATATGAGATTTGTGATGCCAGTCTTGTGATGCCAGTCACATGTTAGTAGGGTGACTTTGAACATGAATTGACCATTTTAATTAGACCTAAGCTTGATATCATCCCTGCATGAATCAATATTTGTCTGATCAATAATAAAGGGCTCAATATCTTAATGCTACTTTTCGAAACCTACTTGGCTTGAGCAATTCAGCCTGCGGGGTTTCTCATGACCTGGAACCTATGGTCAGCTGACTTGGGTTAATCGAATTAAAGCTCGTTACAGGGGTCATGTTCATTGCTTAATGGAAAGGCGTCTGCACTAAGATGAAGAATTATGTTAGCATTACTATTGAAAGTCGTGAAAAAAACAATAAAAAAAAAGAAAAGAAAAATTTATGTTGTAAATCATGGGGAGCAAAGATAATATTTAATGAGCTTTCATATGTAGGTTCTAATGTGCCTTTCGGTTTGACTTTCATAAGTAGAAGAATATATTTATTAGTAGTGATGTTGTGCATGTCCTTTCTCATAAAATTAAGATTTGGAGTCCTACTGATAGAGGATTAGTGGCACTTAACATATATGAGTCACTTACATCATTTACTCCATGGGTGCTTTAAGATGGAAGTGTGGGAAAATGTGCTGGTCATTGCTTGCACGTTTGATTGATTTTACCTACTTAATTGAGCTGTTATGTGATTTGGCTATACCCCTTGTCATCGTGTGACAAAAAAGGGAAGAAAATGTTGAGAAATTTAAAAGCTAAAAGTTGATATGCTTTAAGTTTGCCTGGATTTCTAATAATCTATTTTTTCAAATTGACTTGCATTATTATATGTTTTTAGGGGTTGTTGGGGGTGAGACATAGATACATATTGACATTTGACTTGATATACATTGCATTGATTCTTACATTTTTGTCATATGTCTTGAGGGGTCGTTGGGGAGAGATATAGATACATTTACCTACTGCTTAAACACATTGAGAGTTTGNTTTTTACATTTTTGTCATATGTCTTGAGGGGTCATTGGGGAGAGACGTAGATACATTTGCCTACTGCTTAAACATATTGAGAGTTTGCAGTTAGGGGGAGCACGTGCATAGTTATTTGATTCAATTTTGCTAAATTAAGTTTTAGATGTTTTAGCAGTGTCAATGTGTTGTTTTGGTATGTTGGGTTGCATTGATACTGTGTCTTAGTTTAGCTTGTGATTTAAAACTGAATAATATGCTATATGAGTTAATTTTGCTTACATTTGCTCAAATGACACTTACAATTGAACTGTTTGTGAAAAACGCAAGTTCGACCCTAACAATACCTAGAGGGGGGTGAATAGATATTTAATACGGAATTAAACAGCAACAAGTAACTTTTAATTCTTATCTAGATGGTTAACCAAACAATCCAATTTTTCATATGTTGAATTACTGCAATTTGTACAATAAATAGTAAAACATAAAGCAGTAAAGAACACAAGAATTGTTTATGAAGAAACCCAACTAGGAAAAACTCCGGGCGCTTTACCAGTCAATCCACTGTAAATGATTCAGCACTTATAGTCTACCGACTAGACGACGACACGAACTATCTGATCTCCGACTGCAGTTTCAATAGCTCTCCTGAATTCTGTGCTCTCCTGCACCAATTCCAGCTGCAATAACCAACACTCTCCTAGAATTTGCTATCCTACAGCAGCCCCTAGCTTGGTAGAATCATCTATCTCCTGTTGATCACGAAGAACAACCCGTTCTTCACAGACTGGAACTCCAGTCGCCTTCCTTGATCTTCAGCACTCTTTGACAGATATGTAAGAAGTTGGTTTTTGGTATTTGGATATTGGATTCGATGTCAAGGCAGTAATGAGAAATAAAGTTACAGACTCAAAATAATGACATGCCTATACTACAAATATGTCTTGAACGAATCAGCAGTACCAGTTTCCTGAAACGACAACTCAAATACCCGGTGTAATATATGTGAAAAACAAGATCAACAATAATCACAGTTCAAATAGTTCAATTGTAAGTGTCATTTGAGCAAATGTAACTCATATAGTATCAATGCAACCCAACATAACAAAACAAAACATTGACACTGCTAAAACATCAAAAACTTAATTTAACAAAACTGAAACAAACAAATATGCATGTGCTCCCCCTAACTGCAAACTCTCAATGTATTTAAACAGTATGTAAATGTATCTATGTCTCTCCCCAACAACCCCTCGACATATGTAAAAGATCAAACCAAGNCCCTAACTGCAAACTCTCAATGTATTTAAACAGTATGTAAATGTATCTATGTCTCTCCCCAACAACCCCTCGACATATGTAAAAGATCAAACCAAGTTTAAAGTATAATATGTCTATATAGGTCTATGTCTCATCCCCATCGACCCTTAAAGACATATAATGATGCAAATCACTAAATGCTAGTCAATTTGAAAAACGGAATACTAGAAATCCAGGCAAACTTAAAGAAAATCAACTTTTCATTTACCTTTTTCTCCCCATTTTTGTCACACAATTACAAGGGACACAGCCAAATCACACAACATCTCAATAATGTAGGTATAAGCAATCACAAGTATATATACAGTGAACAGTAAACTTTCTCACAATTTCAACTTAAAGCACTCATGGAGTAAATGATATAAGTGACTCATATGTGTTAAGTGTCACTAATCCTCTGGCAGTAGGACTCCAAACCTTAAATTTTTGAGAAAGAACATGCTAAACATCACTGCTAATAAGTATATTCCTCTACTTAAGAAAATCAACCCGTATAGCACATTAGAACCTGCATATGAAAGCTCATTTCAAATGAACAATGTCTTTTCTCCCCCTGACTTACACCACAAATATGTTACTTTTATCACAATTTCCAAAAGGAATGCTCACATATTTTTATTCATCTTAAGTACAGGCTCCTTTCCATTAAGCGACTAACATGACCCCTGTAACTAGCATTAGGTCGGTTAACCCAAGTCAGATGACCATAGACACCAGGTTATGAGAAACCCCTTCGGACTTAATTACTCGAGTCAAATAGGCTTCGAAAAGAAACATTAAGATATTAAGTCCCTTATAATAATTTTGACATATAGAGATTGATTCTTGTAGGGGTAATATTGAACTTAGGTCTAATAAAAATGGTCAATTCATATTCAAATTCACCTACTAACATGTGACTGTCATCCCAAATCTCACACACGCGGTAGAGTCTCACTGTCAAGATCATAGTGTGTGCAGTGCAGATGGTATATGAAGAGACCTATATTAAATACTCTATAAGAATCCTAAGCTAGAAATGGAAATTATAATACATCTCACCATATAAACTTATTCTTGATTAAAACCAGCAAAATCAAGTGTATTGTATATCATGCTATAAAATAAATTTCAAATCAAACTCTTTTTATTCTCATTTTTTGTTTGTTTTTCATATTAAAATATAAATGCACCAAGCACACAAAATATAAAAATTCAATCAAAACATAAACCATAAAATAAAATGCATAAGACAAATAAATAAATAAACATGATGCATTCATATATCCATGTCACATAATGATAAAGCACGAGCATGCACCAAAACAAAATACCTAATCAGTTAGGTATGCAAATGCTCTACCTTTAAGAGCCCCGTGATCTATTTCAGAATTTTTCATATCTCACCCAAACTTACCTAATAACAAGAATGTTTACACTCATATGTATCATGATCTTGGTCAATTTACTTACCTGATTAGTAAAGAAGTCAATCTGACCAACATAATCCTGATTCTTATTTCTATTTAAGTTCACGTTTCTATCTCTATTCAGGAAATGATGACACATAGGCATTATGTGTCCTAACTCACCAAAGTAAAAATATGTAGGGATAAACCTAGGACCAATGTAATGTGAACGCTGACATCTATTCTTAGGTTGATGGGTCTTACACTGTCTAGTAGGTCTCTGTCTAACAAATCCCTTATCCTTAAGATCGGGATTAGACACATGTTTGGGTTGGTCAATAAGAGGGATAAATGTGGTCTTAGAAGTACTAGCAATGTTATCCTTAAAACCTAGACCTCCCTTACTTAACTCTTTAGAACCACTAGAAAAGACAAACAGTTGAGACTTAGAATATTCTAGCTCGTTCAGAAGGTTCTTAACCTGGATTTCTAAAGTCTCTCTCTCAGTGGTCATCTCTCTGACTCTCCTAGAGCATTTCTCAAGTTCCTTAGTGAGGTTCCTAACCTGAGTATCTAAAGATTCATTCATGGATTTCACTTCGCTCAGGATCGAGGTAGATTCCTTAATGTGTGCTACTAACTTCCTATTTTCCAATTCAAGTTTCTTATTTCTCGCACTCAAGGCTTTGTTTTTAGTCAGAATTTTCAGACTCTCATCATACATTTTATCATGAGTCTCTTGGATATCTTCCTCACTCTCAGACTCTTCATCAAAATCCTCATCACAAACTAGGTCATCTCTTTCACTCTCCTGGTCAGATTCATTCCTAATTCTATTAGTAAAGGCAGTGTATTTTCCACTTTCATCACGAGTGGACTTCTCACTCTGATTGGCCAAGTTAGACTCGTCATCATTTAGAGTAGCATTCATAGCCTTATTCAAATTTCTCATACTGCTAGAACACTCACTCCTATCATAACCAAAACCTTGACACTTATGGCACCTCACAGATCTAAATTCTCTCCTAAATTCACTCGGGCCACCTTTGTATCTCTCTTGAGGATTCTTTTTCTTCCTAAACAATTTTCGAAATTTATTAGCCAGGTAAGCTAACTCCTCATCATCTGGTGAATCAGAATCAGAGGATTCTATCCGGGTGTTTCTCACGGATTTCAAGGCAAGAGACTTATTTATAACAGATTTATCTAAGGTCAACTC
>CAIGRS010015429.1:1429-12086 GCA_903798395.1 Fraxinus floribunda
TTTTTTTATAAATACCTTTTTCCTATGGGTTTAAAAAAAACATACTTTTATATTTTTACCTACAACTTCATTCCATACATATACGAAAATCAGAATTCCTTTCGGGGGCGTTGCCCCATCGATCCTATTGGTCAGGTCGATCTCTATCGGGGCGCTGCTCCCTCGACCCCCGCAACCTGGCCGGGTAGGTTGATCCCCACCTTTCAGCAGCATTACCCCCGCAACCCCTCGATTTTCACAACCTGGACAAGTCGATCCCCATTTCAAAGCGACACACCATTTGCATAACAACAATAAATAAATAAATAAATAATGAAAAAATTGTTAATTTTTGGTACTTCATCTGATCTATCTCTCTCACATACACATACAAACACAGTTATTGTTTTCGTTGATTGACATTTCATTTATGTTTAAATGCTTAACAAATATCAAGTTTTTTTTATCACTTTAGGCATTTGTTTATTTGTCCTTTTTTTTAACCAATTTCCAATTTATCTTCCATTATAGATAAGATAAAATCAAATTCTTCAAAATAGAAATAGAGGTTGTGAACCTCCTTTTGCAACTTCTTTGCTATACATTTTCGTTTTACGATGCATGCTTTATTATTTAATAAATCAAATATTTATTACTCATGTAAACTTGCAATCTTTATGTATATCAAACGCTTGATGTTTTCAATTTTGTTTTTATTGACTGTGTAGTTATATCAGTTTTTGAAAATGGAGCATTAGCGAGACAATAATATGTTCCCAAAATTTTGAATAATCCAAAAAATCTTAATTTTTTTTTTTTAATATCTACACTAATAAAAACACAACAAATACAAAATTCGTACAACGCCGTGTCAAAGACTAACTCTAAAAAAAACTTAAGGATCTCATCTAAAACTTTGTTTGGCAAAAAAATTTCAAATTGTTTTCGCCCACACATTCTATGAAACTTATAATTTTTTTCCTACATTTAATCACACACTCCCAAGAAAACTTACTTCACTTCAAAAAAATCTTTTCCAAACAAACGCTATAATATGAGATCGCTTAACTTATTTAGAGATTTAACCGACTCTGCATGCAACCTTACTGTTTACATTTGTTCGGTTAATGTAGCAACAGTGCAACATGCACTGGCTAATTAATTTGGCGTTGTTACTCACGAGCCCTGCCATGAGTTGGACAAGCCACTGCAACTTTATGAAAGATAGCATGGGTAGTATGCCATGCAATTAATGTCACCTTTAATATATTAATAACTTTTTTTTTATATAAATTTTATTTTATTTTTGAAAGAAAAGTAACATTTTCCATTCGATATGTAAAATAACTAGACAACGAAGGATCAATTTTGCGTGCGCTTTAAATAACTAGTACTTATTTTACATATATATTTTTATCGCTAATTGAGGGGGGGGACCTTACTAGCTACTCGTAGTGTGGACTTCCAACCTATGAAGTTGTAATCATGTTATGAATATTGTCCTTTCGAAGGGTGACAACCCTATTAACCCCGAACCCAACACACACGTGAATGTAGTTATGGTGCTTTGCTTATTATAAAGCGTTTTGTTCTAGAATTCCAATTTTTTGACATTTGATTCCCAATCTTCGGCTTTTGAGGCATTTGAAGTTGTTTTGAAAGAACCCCTCTCAAACTAAAGGTCAATTTGAGTGAAAAAGGTTAACAATAATCTACTAAATTTCACTCCTTACACAATCTATAACAAAATACGATAAAACATATCCTTAAATGAAGTGTCTGTTTGACAGGATTTTTAAAAAAATTAAAAGATACTTCTGAAATTAAGAAGTTTCACTTGTACATGTTTAAATAGTTTTTATAAGTATTTTGTCTAATTAGAAAAAAGTAAATCTAAATTAACTTCATCGAAAAACTCTTCTACGAAAAGAAGTAAAAGTAGAAGCAGGCCTGAAATATATCATACACAAAGGATTGAATTGGGCCACTAACTTGATAGTCCAGTGGGCCGAATGTAAATTTGTTTGTCATTGTTGACGCGTCTGTTTGTTTCTGCACAGCAATGAACTGTAAATCTGGCTTCCCCTTCTTTCCATTTTGCTCACTTCTCTGATCAGTTCTTGAAACCTTGTTCGGGTCTCTCCAAAACCCAGAACCATAAACGTTCATTTGATCCCTCTCTTTACTACAACATATTCTTGAAAAATTAAAATTTATTATTATTATTTTTTTCCTTTGATGTGCATTTGGAACAGTTCTGATTTGATCACGACCTGTGAGGGAGGGAAATTAAGGCAAAACGTTGTATTCCTTAATCGAAGAAGTGGGTATGTGTCAAAAAACCTTTTGTTACAATTTTCTTATTTTAGCTTTTAACGCGCCATTTCCTTGATGTAAAGGGTCCAAACAAAATTTCGTTCAATATATTTTTTATGTAAAGATTCAATCTTTAATTGCTAAGTCCTTTTATTGGATTTTGGGTCTTGTGTTTGTTTTGTTAATTGGTGAGCGTTAAAAGCCATAATAGCCTTTTGCCTAAGCTTTTCAGTTATTGGGAATTTAGGCATATATATTTCGAATAAAGAGACGGTGTTAATGTAATAGAAACAGTATTATATGTACTAAAAGCCATTTAGCATTCTTCAGAGATAGCTTTCTAGTTTCTAGAGGAGAGCTGTTCAAACATTGAAGCATATTATGTGGAGATTATGTGAGAGTATATGTTATGTGATCACGCTATTGATGTTATATTCACATTTAAATTATTCATCTCTAGTTAAACATGCATCACTTTGAATGCTCTTCACTTAGTTCGACTGCGAAAATTGTTGTTAAAATGTTCTATGGCATTGTGTACTGTCTGGGTCTGATTTGTACAATCTTCTACCTGAAAATTGTCACGATTGTGTTTCTCGTGATTCCTTGATTGACTTCAATGCAAGATTTGTTGCGAGATCTCAAGTCAATTAACATTTGGGAGATTTTGATAAATGTTGACCAGAAACTATTCTGGCTGGAGCATGTGGTCTCTATCTATATTTGCATTTCCATACTGTTGTTAAACCTCCCCATTATGTTATGGTCATCTTTTGTTCACCTTGATAATGATTATAAGCTGGTAATTGTGGACCTTTCTAGTTTTTGAAGAATCATTTACTTGAACATTTATGAGGATTATTTATAATATTGGAGAGAAAGGTCTTTAAAATCTGGGCGGATGGAACATTTGCTAATTGTAGATTAAGAACAATATGTGATGGATGCCCCTCAACAAGAGATTAGCACCTGTTCAAACTTTGCATAGTTAATTCTATGAAGAGTTTTCGTGCTATTCTTTGTTCAAATGTATGTAATGAATCTGGGTGCACCGAGGAGAATGTCTCTATTCCAAGTGACTGACTGTGGTTTATTTTAGGCCCTCTGGCTACAAGATTGCTTGTCTTCTGGTGATGGAAAATTAATTTTGTTTTGGTTTATGTGACAACTGTATTATTCACTAGATATAAATAGAATAGCATCTAATGGCTTCATTGACTTCATAATAAAAATGTGGTGCTTCTGACTCTTTGTAGGTGTATATGTGTGTCTTCTCAAATTTTACTTTCACATTGTGACTGTTGTACGACTGTGTTTTTAAGTGGATCTATTCTGAGCACATATTGATATAATGTTTGGTAGATAAATCAGATCTATTACATTCAGAATAACAGATATGGGTGGCTTTGTAGAAGTATCTTGGACATCTAGTTTTATAGAAATACCTTTTTGAATTAGTACCTGTATTTATCAAAATTGCCTACATTTTAACTCTCTGGTTCATTATTTTATCTTAAGACCTTTAGATGAACACACACACATAAAGTGCTAAAGAGATCATGGCTGCATTGGGACTATTTAGATCTTCATGGACAGACTTTTCCCTGGAAAATTCTGCCACTAACATATCAGGAATGTCGACATTCTCCAGTATCTTTTCTGCATGGGAAATTTATGTATATTAATAGTGTGTTGTAATACATGTAAGAAAGGATTTCCTGGACAAAGAGCACATGTAAATAGACATGCTGAAAAGACCTCTGTATTCTCGATTATATGACTATGATCTTAGTTTGTCTGCAGTTTAAAAAATAAAGCTGTTCTGAATTCTGTGTAAGTTTTGGTTTCTAATGCTTGCTTGATAAGCGGTTACCTTAAAGCTTTCACCTTTTCAGGATGACCGGATTGGAATCTGAGATAACAAGTTTTACCTGCATTGAGGGCTCGTAGGAAAGCTTTCACTTTAGGGTGGTGGAAGTTGCTACCTTTTGTGCAACTGAATCCTATTCTTCTGAGAACCTTTTCCCTCGCATTTTTTTCCCTCATTTTGGGAAAGAAGTGTAGTTTGATTCTTTTGGTGTTTAGCTCCTATTGATTTCATTAGTTTGTCTGTATACATCAGTAAATATGGTCTGCTAGTGTGTAGCTAAAAGGTTGAAATATGGCACATTCCCCAGAAGAGGAACAAGCCCAGGATTACCTTTTCAAGATTGTTTTGGTTGGTGATTCAGCTGTTGGTAAATCAAACTTGCTGGCTAGATTTGCTAGAGATGAGTTTTACCCTAATTCAAAATCAACTATAGGAGTAGAGTTTCAGACTCAGAAGATGGAAATAAATGGGAAGGAAGTCAAGGCTCAGATCTGGGACACAGCTGGTCAGGAGCGGTTTAGGGCTGTTACATCTGCATATTATAGAGGTGCAGTTGGAGCTCTTCTGGTCTACGACATCAGTCAACGCCAGACCTTTGATAGCATTGGCAGATGGCTCAATGAACTTCAGAGTAAGCTACTTGACATTCTATATTTCACTTCATTTTATTTATGTGCCTTTTCTTTTCCATTGGGAAACACTAGGACACTGCTTCCACCAGCTATTCGTTACAATCAATATCAGAATGACATTCTCCACCTTAAAGATTAGGATTTTCTTCTATTGTGCTATTCTTTTCCGAAAATATAAAATTCGGAAGAGTATTAATTTAAGTCCCTATAATTTCTATATATATCACAATGGTGCTGGAGTCTTCCCTTATGATTCTGTTTGATGCACTGGTCGTTTTTGTATCCTTATTTCTGATGCAAGTAGTAGAACCAGGAACAATTTAGTCTGCTATTACTGTTTACGTGATGCTATATTACTGTTGTCTGTTAAACATTTTGCTTTTCTAAATGATGATACCAGACACTGATTTGAGTGGTTAATTTTGGAACAGCTCATTCTGACATGAACGTTGTTACAATACTCGTTGGAAATAAATCCGACCTCAAGGATGCTCGGGAGGTCACAACTGCTGAAGGCAAAGATTTGGCTGAGGCACAAGGCCTGTTCTTCATTGAAACTTCAGCTCTAGATTCCTCCAATGTTGCTGTTGCCTTTCAGACGGTGGTCAAAGAGATTTACAACATTTTAAGTCGGAAGGTTATTCAATCTCAAGAACTCAAACGCAAAGATCCCAGCTGGATGGCAAATGGGAAAACCATAGTTTTACAGGCTGATGGGAGCGAAGATGTGGATGCACAATCAAAGAACGGTTGCTGTTGAGTTCTGTTGATCTGTACCCGTATGAAGAAATTCCAGTTCCATGGATCTCTGATTCTCTCAAGCCCTTTCCATACACCATTTTCAGTTGTAACTTTATTTATTCTAACTGTTGAAATTGTAATGAACAGTTTTTTTTTTCTGTACCATGGTAGAATCTATATTGGAATTTGTAAATGACTCCAAGGGGAATAGAAATTTTGATAATGCTGTGAGTTTATGCTTGCATCCAGCTACTTAATATTTATTGACTTTATTATTTTTTGTAGCATATCAAGAACATGAATTAGTCTTATTCCCTGGTGGAGATTTTTCAGGCCACAAGTACATTTTCGAGGCAATTAAAGTGCCTATTCTAAGAAACCCGTCACCAGGAAATTGCATAGGATTTCCGTATAAGGTTAAAAGTCGTGCTTTTCATTATAGTTGTTTGTTTCTTGAATTTTTTTGGGATGAGAAATTGGTTATGGAGATCAGGGGCGGAGCTAGCACCTGACGATCTTCTGCGGCCGCCAGTGCTGGTTTCGTCGAAATTTTTTTCCCTTTATATTAGCAATCGCTCTTGCTGACCTAGATTTCTGAATCTATCACTATTGGAGACATACGAATTTCATCGTGCTAGGTTTTTTGTTCAATGGTATACTGATTTTCAATAACTTAAAACAGTATCAAACCTTCCTCAATGACTGGACTGGGTCTACTATCATTCAAAAGGATCTAATTGCACTAAAAATGAAATAGGAGGACTAAAGTGTTAAATTCAGAACTTCATATGCCAGAATGAAATATTATTAACATTATAGGGGCTAGTAATGTGACTAATCTTTTACTTCCTATTTTAACTTAATTACTTGGCAAACATGCAATGAATGTTGTGTAATTTTATTTAACTTAAAACATTAAAAAGATAGAGAGAGAAGAAAAAAACTCAGAGATAATATTTTTATTTAACTTAAAACAATTTAAATTTCTTGAGATTAGTTTTAAATTATAAGACACATTAACTTTAAACTTATTATGTTTTTTTTTTTTTACTTGTATTTCTTTTTAAAAATAAGCTGTAATTTATACTTTGGACTCAATAATGACCCACCACTTTAATGACTGGCCCGCTGGATGAACTAGTAATCCGTCAACCAACCCTCTACTTCAATTGGGTCGATAACATGGTCGATTCTCAAAACTTCTTATTACGGTTTCTGTCTTGATATCCCGTAGTTTTGATGCCTATAATTTGTCAAAACCTTAATGATTGCTCTATGTAGATGACCTAATACTTTTAATATTGATATGAATAATTCCATAGGTACAACAAATTATTGACAGAAATGATACGGGTGTTACGTTGACAGCATTTGTATGATGCATTTTCTATGTTTATTGTGTCAAAAACCAATGAAAAATTGTGAAGTGTCTTTCTGTAAGAATTTTGTCAAATTTTTTCTGTACTTGTAAGTTGTAACAAAATTATTGATGGGCCTACAAATGGTTACATTTGACCTTTTGTTAAGAATAATGGTATTTAGCACCAATGGTTTTAGAACAAAATCTAAATGGAAGAATATGATAAGCCCAATCTAAGTGGAAAAAACATAAATTAATGAAGTTCCAAATTTCTACCACTCAAAAAATTGATAATCCAATGCAAGGAGGAGAACGTAAATGCAGGAAAAATGACTCAATTTAGTAAATTAGAGTTTAATATCATAGCCAAGTAAATCAAACCTTCTGTTCAATCTGCCAACAAGAATTGAACAAGAAACCTAGCACAAACCGGGAGCTATGATGGCATTACAGAAGAGACGGAACAAAACGTTCCTCTCGTGTCATACCATGTTACCAAAGATGCAAAGATAAAATGCTTATGTCCTGCAAACCATTTTCACATCTCAACAAATTTCAAGAAACAAAAACTATATTGGAAAGCTCGACTTTAGACCTTATACGAAAATCCTTAGAAATGGCCTGGTGACCGGGTCGCTGACTCTCTAGAACAGGTACTTTGATCCCCTCTAAAGTGTACTTGTAGCCTGAAAAACCTCCACCAGGGAATACGAGTAATTCGTGGTTCTCCATTTTGGTAAAACTTGTATATATCATCACCTACTATAAACTTAACAGTATTCTTACAGCAATTTGTCCTAGGCAGCAATTCCTGATGAACAATCAGAAACAAATTAGTACATCGGTATGGAATGTACAAGATAACCAATTTACAGCATGCATAGAGTAGGGTCGAGATATAAAATATTTACCTCCATTTGACCTAGTCGTAACACTATAACCACTCCCAACATAACCAACAGAATTTTTAGGTGTAACATCTGCAGCTGCAGTCCTGAGTCCATAACCAAAGGAGGCAGATCCTTCTAGCTCTGGGGAGGATGAACGCCAAGCAGGATCATCGTAAATTGAATTAGCTCCATATAAGTTCCCAAAACCATCATCTTGGACCTCATTTGCGGCAAAAAATGATGATGTGATAACATTGCTTATATTGTTTCCATCGTAACCTCCCCAGCCACCGAAACTATTTTGTCTGCTGCCATCATTACCAACATTACCTCTACTTAAAGAACCATTACCCCCTTCTTGAGCTGAAATGGGGGAGGAGCTCCAAGTTCCCCCAATACTACCTAAACCACCGACTATGCTAGTATTCCCAATTCCTGAGCCAACAAAAGCATCAGAGATCATAGAGTTTGCACCAAAATTAAGACTCTCATTGCCCCACATGTTTTGGTTTGTTGAGTTCAACAAAGAACTATTTCCTCCATCACCCATATTATATCCAATGGGACTTCCATATCTGCTTGAATTTCCTCTATAGTAGCTGTTCATGCTACGTCCATATCCCAACCCTGATTCTTGAGTCATCCTATAGTTCGAGCTCAACCCTGAGTCCAAATTTAGTCCTGTGTTATAATTAGAGGGACTATATGGAAGATATCCACTCCGAGCTACAGATACAGGACTAAATCGACTGTCCATTCTCATGACATAGCCTCCCAGTGAGCTTGAAGTATAACCTTGAGTAAAAGCATCGAGAAAACTGCTAGCCCTATTGAGACCATAGTCATATCCACTTAATGCGCTTCGAGTTGGTCCTGGAGATAACTCCTTTGGAACAGCTCGTTTAACCTCAACCATTTTTCCATTAAGTTCATGAAAGGTTTTGAATAAAACTTTATCCACTGCCTCCTCTGAATCGTAAGTAATAAAACCAAAACCTCTAGGCCTTTGTGTATTGTGGTCATACATGACCACAGTGTCTGTTATTGTCCCGAATTGATTGAAGTACCTCTTGAAGTCGCTTTCTGTGACCGTTGATGCCAAGCCTCCCACAAAAATCTTTTTTGTGCGGGAAGTACCAGGCGATCCTCGAATGCTTCCATTGATTCTGTTGAAGTTTTGATGATCGTCCCTAGGAATAGCCTTTTTTGCCTCCACCTAAATAAACAAAAAATGAAATGATGTAAATTTACTGCTATCAAATTTTCTAACTGTAGGACGAAATACATATTCTCATCATTACTTCGTTGCTGAACAAAGCCCTTCTCTAAGAAAACATGAATATTACTACACTGCCAAAATTTCTGGGATGTGATGCAAATTAACCAAGAGGTCACTAGCAATTGAATAATTTCAGTAAGAGTTTTCTCATAATTTGTAACTTGACACGCCACTTGTCTTAACACCTACAGGATTTTCAAAGTTATTCTTTAGTAAACTATTAGACGAGATCTGAATCTGTGAGAAACACAAGTTCGCACTGTGCAAAAAAGAACCAAGGAATCCAAAGGGAGAAAAATGAAAAGAGTACACCAAGTATAACAAGATTTGTTTGACATTCCATGCCCCTCTCCCAAAATTCTCCAAGAGCTAACCATAATGAAAAACATGACGACACCACCACATTCTACCTGTTCCGTGTCCTCTTATTTGATTGCTAAAGTCTCAATGAGTTAATTGATTTACTGCATGCCGTAGAAACATTACATGTTTGTCAACATTATTCCACGTTCTATGAGTACAAGTTCGGATGATGACCACAAGACTGCCTTGCTTTAGTTAAAAGCAACCTATTATGGGTCCTCATTAGATTTATACTTATGATAAGATAATAAATAAGCTTCCATCATGCAAATATAGGATAGAACAGAAGTACCCCAAATGAACTGTGTTAGAATAATTTCAGCAGAAGTAGAGGAGGATATAATTGGACAGTAGACTAATCATACACAAAATGCATGCCATCTTAATAATGATAAATTAGGCATCCTTAACAGGTTATAGATCTGCCACAAAACATTGATTGAATTTCTCAACTTTAAGTGTTCGAAATGCACTATCAAATTCGATCATCAAATGCTTTGCAACATGCAAATGCTTGACTTACAGTTCTTCCATCTATTGTGTGTCTTTCCCTGACAACTATTTCAGCAACAGAAGTATCAGCAAAAACAACAAAACCAAAACCACGGGCACGGCCTGTGGTACGATCTTTCATTATCACAGCTTCTACTACTTCACCGAAATTTTGAAAATACTCTCTCAGACGCTCTTCGTTGGTCTCCCAAGAAATCCCACCAATGAAAACCTTGCCGGGATTCATTTCCATTTCTGCAACCCAAGTTGGCAATCATCCAATAATTCCCAATTAATCAAATCTAAACCAATCCAATATCACTACATTTAAGCACGCAAAAACTCGACCAACAAGTAACCCAAAACAGGAATATTAGACTACTTCATGGAACAATTCGATTTCCAATTTTTATACAGCTCACTCAACAAATAATCTGTTATNCCCAATTAATCAAATCTAAACCAATCCAATATCACTACATTTAAGCACGCAAAAACTCGACCAACAAGTAACCCAAAACAGGAATATTAGACTACTTCATGGAACAATTCGATTTCCAATTTTTATACAGCTCACTCAACAAATAATCTGTTATCAGAAGAAAATCCAATCAATATAAAACGTGATAATGTAGATGGATTAACAAAAACCATACCTGAAGAAATAAATTACAATATAAACTTGGAGATTTCTTGCACTTAAATAAAAAATGGGCAATCTTTGATTCAGCAGGG
>CAIGRS010015440.1:0-12025 GCA_903798395.1 Fraxinus floribunda
TATCATCACTTCAGAATAGATTTGAACAATTTCAAAAATATGATGATATTTTTGGATTTTTATTTGATGTGAAAAAACTTAAATCTATTGATGATGATAGTTTGAAGTGTTCATACATTAACATTGAAAATTATTTGAAGCATACTATGGTTTCTAATATTGATGGGGGTAGAATTATATTTTGAGTTGAAAGTTTTAAGGGAATCGATACCTGCAGAAATTATTGGAGCAATGATGTGTTGGATTGCATTAAGAGAATGGACTATTATTTTGCAAATGCTTGGATTGCTTATAGAGTATTATTGACTATTCATGTCACAGTTGTCTCTGCTGAAAGAAGTTTTTCAAAGTTAAAGTTGATTAAGTCTTATCTTCGATCAACCATGTCACAAGAGCGATTGAATGAATTAGCTATGATTTCTATTAAAAAAATGTGTTGGAAAAACTTGATTTAAGTAGTTTGATTACTGATTTTACATCTCAAAATGTAAGAAGGTTAAATCTTATACTAGCCTAATCTCTCGGGTTGTGAGAGAAGTTTTAACTGCTACTCTATCTTTTGAATTATATAAAGTCTTCTTATTTAATATAAAAGTGTTATTTATTTAAATATTTAAATTTTGCTACACTTGTGAAAAAATAATTATGTTGAAGGATCTCATAATAATTAGTTGCCTAAAACCTCTAAATTCTCAGGGCCGGTCCTGACTAAGTGGGATAGATAGTATAGCAACTGCCTCCGGTGGAACAAAAATATCCTCAATTCTTAATCAAGTTCGCTACGGCCAAAAGGACGTTGGCCTTATGCAGCCATGGGTCATCAAATACACTCATCTTGTTGCCATCCCCAATTCTCTGCCGTACACCTTGCTTAATTTTTGCCCATTCAGTGATAAAATGGAAAGCAATTTTTGGAGGAGTCGTGGTGGTCGAAATGATTGTGAGGTGAGGAAGTTGTTTGGAGTTGATTATTACCCAAAAGAAGATGTCGACGGTTTGGAGTTGGTGGTGGTTGAAATGTAAGTGCCCGGTGGGAGGTGGCGGTGAAAAAGTTAATGGTTTTGGGGTAAGGGTGTTTGGGTCTTGCGTTTGGTTTTAGTTTTGGTTTATTTTAATTGGTTTTGGGACTTATTTGTAATTTTTTTGAAAAAGTTGAGCCTATGTTTGCAATTAAGTCTTTATTTATTCTGTTCTCTCTTTTTTTGTTTTATTTAAATAAAATGATATATTTGTCATTTCACATATTTTTATTGAGAAATTAAATAAAAAATAACGAAAATAACGTTTTCCATAATGAAACATGTAAATAAGAGTGAAAATGTAAAATTGAAACGTATGGAGGTTTTGCACACTAAAGGTGTTTGTATAGATGTTTTGTGCTAATAAGCCTAAAATAATTTTAAGGGTTTGTTTGCGCCCATTTTTAGGGAGAATATATTTTGTATTAGTGATTTTTTTTTAACGTGTATAATTACAAAATGGAAAAAGATTTTGAATTACTTTTAAAATTATATTTTCAGAAAAATGTGTGATTGAAAATAAATTTGAAGGAAAATAAATTTTGAAAGAGGTGAGCTTGAATTTCAAAACCAAAAAATAAAATTTTAACTAAAATCAAGGAAAAGTATTCTTGTCACTTAAGTCAAAACTTTCCACACTGACATTTCTGTAATTTCAACGTTTGTAAGCGGACACGTGTATGGCCCAGACCAGCTTCATTTTACAAAAATCTCAAACTCCGGTCGCGCGATCCGAACCCGGATTTTAAGCCATTCAATGCCACGTCGGTAACACATGGGACGACAAGTAAGAGTCCAATCCTAGTCAGCAGACTCCCTCCCCTATATAAACCCACTAATTTTTTTTCTTTTGGTTTCGCTAAAAGCACACGCCATACACAGCCAAGTAACTTAACATTCCCGTTGGCGTTATCAAGCTCGCCGGAAAATGTGTACTCCGGCAGCCGATTCAGATACCTTACTCCACGAATACTGTCCTCTTGAGTCTTGCCTCCTTTCATTACAGTCACGTTTTACATAAAAAGTCCTAACCAACTCATCTGACAAAATAACTCATTCCTGTTTATAGCAAATCTCAGAACGGAGGATTATTATTTTATTTTTCATTCAGTATATATTAGATGTTAAATTATTGGGAAGTTTTGTTCCATCTGTGAGAGATGATGATAATAGGAAAGAAAAAGCAGAATTTGAAGCATTGATATTGGGGATTTTTCACTTTAGTTTTGAGTATTTTGCTTTTGAAAAGTATTCAGAGTTTTTTTGATTCCTTGACACGCAAAGCTAGTACTGTAGTTATTAAGAGCTCCGAGAATTCAACTGATATAACAGGGAGTATAATTAAGCACAGTACGATTGTAGAAAATGCCTTTTCCGATGAGAATTCAGCCGATCGATTCGCAAGTATACGGAGAGTCTTCCATACGGAACGACACCGCGAAGCCACCTGTGTTTAAGTCGAGACTAAAGCGACTTTTCGATCGGCCTTTTAACAGTGTTAGGATTTCGTTGACCGAGAAGCCAGCCGCCGGTGATGGAGACGCAGTGCCGGAGTTTGAGCCGAGCTCAGTTTTGCTGGACAAAATGGTTCAGAATTTCATTGAAGATAGCCAAGAGAAGCAATCAGTGGCGCCGTCTGCCAAGTATGGCCGCAACCGGTGCAATTGCTTCAACGGTAACAACAATGACAGCTCCGATGATGAATTTGATTCTTTCTTTGACTCCACAACAAACTCTTCCTTCAACGACCCTTCTGATACGCTCAAGGTACATATTAATATCGATTGATTCTCTAACACATAGCCTTTGGCCTCTAAATCAATTTATATTGACGTCTTTATGGTGTTTTTGTAGAGTTTGGTACCTAGTGCGAGTGTTGTGGAGAGGAATTTGCTAGCCGACCTTTCGAAAATGGTGGAAAAGAACAAAACTTGTAAGCGCAAAGACGATTTGAGTGAAATCGTCACCGATGGTCTTGTTGCTCTTGGTTACGACGCCTCCATTTGCAAATCCAAATGGGAAAAATCTTCCTCCATTCCAGCTGGTACGAAATTCATCAATTTTAATTCATAATTTGATCAATTTTCATTGCCGATTTGGAATCCGATTCATAACTGCTGGCGGTTTTTGTATGTGTAGGCGAGTATGTATATATTGATGTGATAGTGGGAGAGAGGCTGATAATCGACATAGATTTAAGATCGGAGTTCGAAATAGCTCGATCAACAAGCAGTTACAAGGGAGTTCTACAGTCACTACCGAATATTTTCGTTGGTAAACCCGATCGGCTTCTCCAAATTGTTTCAATAGTGTCGGAGGCCGCCCGGCAAAGCCTTAAGAAGAAAGGAATGCATATCGCGCCGTGGCGTAGAACCGAATACATGAAATCCAAATGGTTCAGCCCTTACACACGAATTCAGCAGAGACTCCTCCCAAACGATGTCGTTGAGATGCCGACCGGTGCCGGTGCTAAATATGAACCGGGGGAAGAGGGTGTCAAGGATGAGGCGGAGGCTACGGAGGAGGTTTTGGAAGGTGAGTTTGGGGAACTAGATTTGATTTTTGGAGAGTCTGATTTCGAGGAACCCAAATTGCCTTCAACTCCAGCAAAAGTTTCCGGCGAGGGGGAAATGATATATCGCCAGCCGATGATGACGTGGCAGATTCCGGCAGTCAAACCCAAGATTTCCGACGCTGGAAACAAGGTGGTGGTCACCGGATTAGCTTCAATTCTTAAAGAAAAACTATGAAAGTTTTGTCTAAGAAATTCCTAACCTTTTTATATATTTTTATCCTAAAGTGAAAAAATATGGATAATATCGGAGTTTAAAATAGAGATTATTGCATCAATTTTGTTTTTTATTTATGCAAAATCTAGAACAATCTGTAATAATTTCGAAATAGAAAAAATAAATAAATATCCAAGTGTGTCTTTTTAACTTTCTGAAATTAATTACTTTCCTTGGAGATGTGTTTTATGGGGAAATGTAAAATAATGGGGGAATATCGTGGGAGAAGAGGAGGAGGGTAGCGTGGGGTTTAGGGATTTGATGAAGATGACGGCAGGCTCCTGCAGTTTCTGACCTTGGCAAACGTTTCTTCCTTTCGATTATTGCTGTGTAACGTAAAATCGACAGTAAAATTTATTTTTATTTTAATAAACAACACATCGTGGATCACACTGTCTATGTACATTAGTAGTACTGCATAGTATCGACAGAGATGCAGATAAATAACGTAATAATTCTTCGAGAAATGCAATTTGTACTTGTTGGGCTACTTGCTGGCTTACCCGACCCCACATGTGCTCTCACAAGGGGTCGGGTCCCACTTTCCATTTAAATGTGCCGATCCCACCCTAATGTGAGAGGAGTGGGTGGGGTCGGGTAAAGGAGCAGGTAAGCCAGCAGGGTTGTGTGGCATTACCCTAATTCTTCATTGTAATAATTCTTCGTTTGTTAGCAAATAAGTAAAACGTATTTTCTGACAATCCTATATACTGAAAATATTTTTAAAAAAATCAATCACACCAAATTACAAGAACACAAGCAATTATTTTAAGTAAAAAACTTCCTCGATCTGAGGAATAAAAACTCGAGGCCTAATCCAGTCAAAACCTCCATTATCAATCAAATAATGAGTGCAAAAATCTTCTCTAACCACAACTAGTGACTACAACGTATATTTCTTTGAGTTATAAAGATTTTGGCAAAACAATATGAAATAGAAAAAAATACCAACAATTCGATTACTGTTCACGCACATTAACCAATGTTTCCAAACTCAAAATTCGATCTCCACTTTTCAGATTGTAGTTTTGTGTCTTGTGAAACTCTCCTCCAAATTTCAACTTGATCGAACCACGGAAGACTCGGGATCAAGCTTTGATGAAATTTGGGTGTAGGGAAAAACATTTTTTTTCCTTCCTTTTCAAAAACGGATAGGACTCCTTTTTTTTTTTTTTTTTCATCATTGGAGTTAACAACCTAATGGGCTTTGAGCTATAATATAAGACCTCAAACATGAACTTTCCTCATCATAAGAGACAATAACCCAACAAATCTCTACCTTCCAACTATGAGGAGGAATTCGACATTCCAGCAATTGAAAAATATTTTTAAAGCTTTTTCTTGAGTAATGTCTACATTTCAGAACCATTATGATCATTATGAACTTTCTCAAGTTCCATCAACTTCTCATTCAATTCAATGGTATTGTACATCAATGTGCTTCGATCTTGCATGGAAATTGGAATTTCTAGTAAGATGAACAACACTCTTTAACTATCACAAAATAAATTATACCCCTACTGCTTGAAACCAAGTTCTCTCATGAATTTCTTTTCCCATTACAACACTTTAGTTGCATCTGTTGTTGCAATGAATTTTGCCTCTATCTTAAAAGGGAAATACACTTTTGAAGTTTTGATTGCCAATCTATAGCCCCACTTGCAAAAGTGATCAAATACCCAATCTAGACTTACGGGTATCCACATCTCCTAAGTCCTACCATATCTGCATCTGTGTAGCCAACAACGATAGTCCATTTCCAAAATCAAGCCTCAAACTGGAAGTACCTCGAAGATACCTCATGATCCATTTAACAATATTTAAATGCTCTCTTCCTGGATTTGGTAGAAAACGGCTAACTACGCCAACTACATGGGCTATATCTTGTCTTGTACAGACCATTGCATTTATCGAACTTCATACAACTAAGGCATAACAAACTTTTTCCATGTCTTCATTTTCCTTATCTGTAGGACATTGCTCAATACTTAATTCGAAGTGGGTAGCAAGAGGATAGCTAACCACTTTAAGCTTGTCCATACTGAACCTCTCAAACACTTTCTTAATGTACTCCTCTTGTGACAGATATAACTTCTGGGCACTTTTGTTACGACTGATTCTTATGCCAAAGATCTTCTTTCCTTGTCCCAAGTCCTTCAAAGAAAAAAAACTTACAAAACTGTTTCTTCAACCTGTCAATTCTTGAAGCATTCCTACCAACAACCAACATAGAGTAATAAAATGATAAAATTATCATCAGAAAATCTCTGAACAAATACATAGTGACCAGAAGTTGTTTTCTTATAGCCTTGCTCCTACATAACAAACTCAAACTTCTTGTACCATTGTCTCAGTGTTTTCTTCAGACCACAAAGACTTTTCCAACTTGCATACATTATCCTCTTTCCTTTTCACTTTGAAACCTCATGACTGCTCCATATAAATCTCCTCTTCCAAATTATCATAAAGGAAGGCAGTTTTCAGATTTATCTGTTCAACTTCTAAGTCAGACTAGCAGCTGGTTGAGAACAATACGAATAGATGGCATCTTAACAACTGGAGAGAAGATCTCGTCAAAATCAACACATTTTCTCTAACCAAACCCTTTTACAACCAATATAGCTTTATACTGTGGTTGTGAAGTAAACTTATTTTGCTTCACCCTGTAGATCCACCTGTTCTTCAAAGCTCTTTTACCTATAGGTAGCTTCACTAACTCGAATGTGTGGTTATCATGCAATGATTCCATTTCATCTTGTATTGTCTCAACCCACACAGTCTTATGTTCATCTTCATAACTTCTGTATAACTAACAGGATCTCCCCCATCAGTCAATAACATATACTGCTCTGCTGAATATCGTGTGGAAGGATGTCAATCTCTAGTAGACCTCCTGAGTAGAACCTCATGGCGTAATATCTGATACTAACAACTGCTCATCAATCTCATCATATGCCTGAGCCTGCAAGGGAGCATCAACATCACCTATATCCGGTGGCCATCCCGAACATCATCCTTAACCTGAGTTGGTAATTCTTCATAGGAACTAGATCAAAATCAATCAAACTATGACCCTTATGATGTACGAATTTCTTTGCTTTCTCGATATCCTGAATCGTCTGATATTCAACAAACACGACATCTCTGCTTCTCAAAATTTTCTTCTCAACTGGATCATAAATTATGTATCCAAACTTGCCTTGACTATAACCAAGGAATACACATTATCGTGTTTTCACATCAAGCTTGGACCTCTCATCTTTATGAACATGTACAAATGCTTTACACTGGACACATGCAGGTGATCATAGGAAACATCCTTACCAATCTAAATTCTATCTTGTATATCATATTGTAAGGGAACATAAGGTGAAAGATTTAACACATGTACGACCGTTCTCAATGCCTCACCCCAAAAGAATCTTGGCAACTGTGCTTGAGAAAGTAAACATCTCACTCTCTCAACCAGTATTTTGTTCATCTTTGCAGCTATGCCATTCAGGTGAGGAGTTTTTGGAATAGTCTTTGGATGCTGAATTCCTTTCTCTTTGTAATACTCATCAATGACCAAAATACTCTCCCCCATTATTGTTCGGATGCACCTTAATTCTTCCCAGTCTCTCTCTCAACCAAGGCTTGAAATTGCTCAAACACTGTTAAAACTTGGTCTTTTGTCTTCAAGGTATAAACACATAATTTCCTTTAATGATCATCTATGAAGGATATAAAGTAACCGGAGCCTCCAAGTGTTCTCGTCTTCATAAGACCACATAAATCTGAATGTA
Organism: Fraxinus floribunda; assembly: GCA_903798395.1. Taxonomy (NCBI): domain Eukaryota; kingdom Viridiplantae; phylum Streptophyta; class Magnoliopsida; order Lamiales; family Oleaceae; genus Fraxinus; species Fraxinus floribunda. The sequence goes on from CAIGRS010015440.1 coordinate 7,594, forward strand.
CCAAATCCAGTATTTCTGACTCTCTTGAAGGATGGAAATTCTTGAAAGAGACTATGTTCTTCTTCTCAGACAAACAATGAGTACACATTTTCAGATGTGTACTTTTCAATCCACCTAGTACACTTTTATTTCTCAATATAGCTAATCCTTTATCACTCATGTAAGCAAGTCTCTTATGCAATAGCTCTACTGTACCATCATCTTCCATTGTCACTAGAGAGCTTTACCAGTAAAACATACAATGTAGAGACCTTTTTTGCCTCAAGTCATAACCATATTGCCTCGAGTGAGTTTCCATTGGCCATTACTAAAGGTAATAGTATACCCATCATCATCAAGTTTTCTTGTAGAAATCAAGTTTAAAAGAATGCTTGGAATATGCTTCACATTTTTAAAAACCAACCTCGAACCATTACTCATCTCCAAACACTCATTCAATACCAGTAACTTTAACCAAGCCATCAATCACTAGATTTATAGGATGTAAAGAAATCCTTTTGTGATGTAGCATGAGTGAAAGCACCACTGTCAATCAACTAACTAGTCTCATGACTTGCAAATTGATCATCTTATCATCATAAATAATAAGGAAGTCTGGAGAAGTGGCGGTAGCTACTCTATCATCACCATCTTTGTCATCATCGTTCTTCTCTTCATTCTTATTTTCTTACTTCCATTGCATGCAATGTTTCTTGATGTGTTCCCCTTTTTCCCACAATGATAACACTCGTCATTCGTAAACTTGTTCGACTTGCCTCTACTTCTATCTCTGTTCTTCGGACCTTTGCTCTTACTCTTCCTCTTCTTTTCTGCAACCAAAACCTCTGACTATGAAGAAGATCCCTGTGATTTTCTTCTCATCTCTTCATTTAACAAACTATTATTGTTCAGATCCATTGTGATGATATTATCTGGAGTGGAGTTAGATAACGAAGTTCTAAACATCTCTCATAAGTTCAATAATGAGCCAAGCAACCATAACCCCTGAATCTCATCGTCAAACTTAATACCCATTCCAAGTAACTGATTAATAATTCATTGGAATGTATTTATATGGTCAGTTAAAGCACTTTCATCTTGGTATGTCAATGGTATCATCTGTTTACTTAGAAACATCTTATTATTTCCAATATTTCTAGCAAATAACTGTTCAAACTTACTTCATAGAGTACGAGCACGTGTCTCTCCACTAACATGGTTCAAAACATTATCGTCTACGTATTGCCTGATATACCTACAAACTTGTCGATGCAGCAAACTCCATTTTCATTTGACTTGTTATTCGATTTTTCAGCTGCAAACACTAGTGGGTAATAATCTTTCACATGAAGAAGATCCTCCATTTTTTCCTTTCCATATGTGATAAAGAAAATCTAAATCTTAGAACCTGGCTCTAATAACACTTGGAGGGAGAGATGCAAACAAAAAAACATACAGCTGAATAATTCTTCTCCCAAAAGCAAATTAGTAAAAAGCATTTCCTAACAATTCTATATGCTGAAAAATATGCTTAAAAAAAAGTCAAATCACACCAAGCCATAAGATTAGGGTTGGACAAAACTCCCGAACCGAATCGAGCGGTTCTTCATAAGTTAAATACTCGAACATGTATCTGAATCGAGAACTGATAGGTTTGAGTCGGTTCTCGGTTCTAGACCCAGAACTAAAGACCCAAATAAGAATCGAATCTAAATAATTTTTTATATTTTTTATATGGAATTAATTAAATTATTTTAATTTTTTCTAAACAAATTAGCAAATTAATTAAATAAACCAGCCATGTCCATACCTAGTTAGCTCAGCCCAGCTCGATTTCTAAATTCAAATTTTAATTTTAATTTTTTGGTCCAATTATTAATTTATGTTAGCCCAATATTTGGGCCTTATCCATCCCTTTTGGCCTTTCCATTCTAATTTCGAATTTTTCCAACATTTGGGCCTTATCCTTCTCCTTTGACCCAACATTTAGACTGCTTGAAGTAAATGAATTATTGATATGGATCACCGATATTTTAATATTAGTATCTAGTTTTTGATATTTGTATATATTGTATTAATCTTATTGAACAGTTTGTTATTTATATGTTTTTAAATTGGGTTATGTTAATTTGTAAAACTTATGAATGGACATGTCATTAGTTGTATTTATGTAGTGTTACTGTAAATATTAAAAAATCTAATTATGGTACCCGAATATAATTGAACGGTTCCATAATTATATGTGGACCCCGAATGTTCCATTTATTAAATACCCGNATTAAAAAATCTAATTATGGTACCCCGAATATAATCGAACGGTTCCATAATTATATGTGGACCCCGAATGTTCCATTTATTAAATACTCGAAAAATTTGGATCGATTTGGTTCGGTTATGTTCCATTTATTAAATACCCGAAAAATTTGAGTCGATTCGGTTCTCTTCAGAACCGACCCATGTTCAGCCCTACATAAGATACAAGCAAATATTTTAAGCGAAAAATTTTTCCTGATGTGAAGAATAAAAATCAAGGGACCCAGTCCAGTTAAAACCTCAACTATCAATCAAATAATGGGTACACAAAATTTTCTTTAATCACAACTAGAGGCTACAAAGTATATTTTTTCAAGATAACAAAGAGCTTGACAAAGTAATATGAAATACGAAAAAAATACCACCAAATTCAGTTACTGTTTACACATATTAACCAATGTCCTGAACTCAAAATCCAATCTCCGCCGTTCAGATTGTAGTATCTTGTGAACATCTCATCCAAATTTTAGCTCGATCGGATCACAGACGAATTAGAATCGGATTTTGACGAAATTTGGGCGTAGGGAAAAAATTTGTTATTCCTTCCTTTTAAAAAACATGTTGGATTCCTATTTTCTCCAATCTTCTTATATTTATATTCATCACTGTGTTAACAATATAATAAATTTTGGACTATAATATAAAACTCCAAACATGAGCTTTCCTCGTAAGAGGAAATAACCCAACCCACAGAATGCAAAAGACTATCATGTCTATTGATGTTTATTTGGTACTATAGATCATAATGTATTAAATAAAATTATAATAGAAAAAAATCTCAAATTTATCTGTTGTAGTTTGCATTATATAGGTTTGTGGTTTGAAAAACAATAAAGTGTTAATAAAAATTGAAAGCAAATATTTCATCAATTCCTAATTTTTCAAATTGACTCCACTGAAAGTTTAAAACATAAAAATATTCTACTCGGAGCCTGTTTGGTAGAGCTCAAAAGTCGATTAAAATTGAAAATAGCATCGTTATTAGGTCTCCACTATTCTAATAAAAATCAACAATAACGATTAATTTTTCAATTTTAATTTTATTTTAATCTTTACCAAACACACTCTCGGTATGCTGTATTAAATTATTTTTATTATTTGGTATGCTTTTCAACGTCTATAAATGCCTGTAGAAGAAGATTGCTTTGCAACAGATTTGGCTTTGACTGCTTTTTTTTTATATATTTTTCAAATTATTACTTTAATAATAGAAAAAAATCTCAAATTTATCTGTTGTAGTTTGCATTATATAGGTTTGTGGTTTGAAAAACAATAAAGTGTTAATAAAAATTGAAAGCAAAAATTTCATCAATTCCTAATTTTTCAAATTGACTCCACTGAAAGTTTAAAACATAAAAATATTCTACTCGGAGCCTGTTTGGTAGAACTCAAAAGTCGATTAAAATTGAAAATAGCATCGTTATTAGGTCTCCACTCGTCTAATAAAAATCAACAATAACGATTAATTTTTCAATTTTAATTTTATTTTAATTTTTACCAGAGTATGCTGTATTAAATTATTTTTATTATTTGGTATGTTTTTCAACGTCTATAAATGCCTGTAGAAGAAGATTGCTTTGCAACAGATTTGGCTTTGACTGCTTTTTTTTTTTTAATATATAAAAAGTTTAATAATGAAAGACCAGACAAGTTTGAGTGGGGGACTGTAAAAAATTGAAGGGGTTTAAAAGGGACTTTAACACGTGGTAAGATGTGCATTGGGGTGTTGTAAATTTGAGGTCCCAAGCAAAGAATATTGACTTTCTTGGTTTTGTACCATTGACTGTTTGCTGGCTTCATCTCATTGGGCGACATTCTTTCACACGGTTGGGTTTCGATTTATAATTAAAGTCAGTGTTTATAATTTCAATATATTCTTAAGGTTGCAGTTTAGGAGTTCGGCGACTTCCTAATAGCAGGCATCAAATAGCGATTTGATCGTGCGAGCTAATTCATTAAAGTGAAAGAATATTCAATTTTCGTAAAAATAAAAATATATGACGACTCGATTCGGCTCAATTAAGAAAGAATTTAGAACCTGTTTGGTAGAGATTAAAATCGAATTAAAATTGAAAAACTAGTCGTTATTGTTGACTTTTATTAGACGGGTGAAACCTAATTGTTGACACACTAAAAATGC
>CAIGRS010015451.1:0-15320 GCA_903798395.1 Fraxinus floribunda
TCGAACAATCTTTTTTAAACAGTCGTATATTCTATGTAATTTCTTAAATTAAAAAGATTTAATCTATTATTGGTTATAGATATATAAAATCTTAAAGTCAATTTATATCTTAATTTCTTATAAATTTTGCTAATTCTATGAGTTTTAGGACTTCTCATTGTTAAATATCTAGAAAGAGAAATTTTTTTTAGACTTTTAATTTTCTTGGGGACTTCCTCTTAAAATAGAGATGTCTAACTCCTGTAGTCCAGTCAGAGGCTGTAGAGAGTCAAACTTGAAATAAGTAGTTTCTAGAAATTGCGACCAAATTTCAACCTCTTCCTATTGTCTTTGGTGAGAACTCAAATCAAATTTTTAGTATATTTTGATAAAAATTAATAAAATATATGACTAAAAAATCGTGGTTCCAATAAAATATATGATTAAGATTAATTATTAGAGGAGCATAGTAATTAACTTGGAGAAAGTTAAAATGGAAATCCCTTTTGGGACAATGAAGGAGCAAGTAGCGCCTAACAATCATTCATCTTTTCAACTTAATCCTAAATGTTTAAAATAAATTGGTTAAAACTACAGTTAATCCACAAACTTGTACAGTTGTTTTACTTAGATGCCCGACCTTTTGAAAGTGTGCGAAAATGATGATATTAAGTTATTAACATATAAATTAGTAAAACTTGTAGCAAATATGGAAGTTCACTAACCATTATATGAAAAAAAAGAAAAAAAATTCACAATCGAAGTGAAAAAAATTGCAAATTCACGATCAATACTGATTTCACTCTAAAATCACCAATTATTTGTTATCAATGGTAAACTATTGAATTTGTAACAAGAACAACCGTGATCGAAGTAGATTTACCAACTTAAAAAATTAGAAGAGCAATCATGGGAAAAAAATAGTGTTGACAACATGCCATGTAGTATGTGTTGTTATTGGACAATTTAAAAAATAATTTATCCTTCCAATTAACGTATTGTACAAACAATATTATCCATTTCAAAAAGAGGACTAAGTCTACAATGAATGAACACATGTACCAATTTCATGTTATCACGAGTAAATTTATTTGGTTTATTGGTGGCCATTTTTTTAAAAAAATGATATAAATAATATTTTTTTTGACGAACACGTAGTTAAAAAAGTAAAAAATTGTTACATGTACATTCATTTTATACATTAAATTTGACATTCACGATGTTTCAAAATCATGACTATTGATTTGATAATCAAGAATGTCAAATTTGTTATAAAAAAAAGAATGTACAATTAGCTTAATTTTGAAAAGAATGAAATTTTTTTGAGTTTACGTGTAAAATATTTTATTGTGTAAATGTAATTTGAAAATGAATATGTATAAAAAAATATTTTAAAATAATGAGAGAGAAACCGATCTAAATAAAAAAAAAAAAATTGAATTTGTAAGGTACTTTTTCCAACCTCCCAAAAATTGGGGGCTCAAATTGGCGGGAAATACCTATGTTCACTTGAGGCTTGAGCTTATTCATCTGGGATAAAAACCCTAACCCACATTTCAGAAGTCCAAATTTGCTCCCCAATTCAGATGTTGATCTTATTCTCATCCGTTTAAGCTTAATTTCGTGTACGCAAAATCTTTTCGCATTCCTTTTTACACGGTTTATCAAGAATCTAGGGTTTCTTCTCTGCCCCTTTTAACTTATAATTATTTGAAAATAAGTAGTAAAGAATTTTGGGAAAAATGGCTGATGCGTTTGAAGCTGAAGCTGAGCCCACGATTTCAATCGGAGACTACCTCAAGGCTGTTGAAGAAGAAGACCTGGTGACATAAATTTTATTCTTTTACGAATTTTGTTTTTACATTATTGTTTGTCCAGTAAACAATATATACTCTCAATCTTGTTATAGCTGCTTGAAAGGTTCTTTATTAGTAAGAAATCGGTGAAAATTTTCCGACTGTTTCGCAAGCCCTAGGGCTTGGCTTTTATGGTACCCAAAAACCATAGTCAATCAATCGATCACTTGATTGTAATATTTAAATATTCTGTTGATACCTATAAATGGCATGGGGATTGGGAAAGGAAGAAAAGAAACATTTCTCCTCTGAGAAGTGAGAATGATTCAGATAGGTGGATTCTGTAGAAAAACTTCATATCCTTCAATATCCTACTATTTGCAAGTAATTCCATCTAATTTTTTTTTTGCATTTCATTTTATTTTAATTTTTTGAAAATTAGGCAGTTTTCTGGAATAAGGATTATCTGACACTAGATTCCTCTTAATGTCCTTTTTCATTTGAATGAAGAGGCTAAATCGTGAGTATTAGTGAGATTTTAGTCTCACTGAGATCAAACTCTATAGCGATCTTGAAATAACATTTGTATTAGCTTTGAAATTTTGTAGTTGGAAGGATGCCCAAATCCCTGATGGTTTACCCAGGAAGTATTATACGTTTTTTTTTTTTTGAGACTGATGTCAGATTACTTGAGGAAATACCTAAGCTCGTTTTCCTGTTACTTGCTTTTGGGAGTCACAATAGGATTTGATGACCAATTAGAAGTTTGTCAGTTCATTTGGCCATTGCATGTGATTTAAATGCTGAATGATCCTTATAATCAGCTATTAGAACAGTGAACATTCTTTATTGACAGTAATGTTTCTGGCTTTGGGAGGTTATTTGGATTTGTTATTATCTTTATCGTAGAGGCTCTTTTCTTTTGGCTACATGTTATTCTCTTAGAAAATTGTTGCGGGACTTCATTGGTTGTTTCTTATAATCATTATCTGATTCTTATTCTAAAGGAAGCAGATCTGGTCTTGGGAGGTGATGAAGGCAATGAGTGCACATATAACAAAGGTTATATGAAGAGGCAGGCAATTTTCTCTTGTTTGACATGCACACCAGATGGGAATGCTGGGGTTTGCACAGCCTGCTCCTTGTCCTGCCATGATGGCCATGAGGTATTGTTTGGTTCATTAACTTAAGTCTGTCCGTGTTATCCACAAAAAGTGGGATGCTATCTGTTAGTACATGCACATGCACCAATTAAAACTAAGCTTGTCTATATGTTGAAAATTGGGAGTACTTAATATTTACATGTTAGATGTAGTTTCTATACTTCCGAAATTATTAGATTGTGCAGTACATATATAGGTTATTATAGTTTTTTAGTTTCTGATGTTTACCGTGTTACCATCTTCCACAAGAGAATGGGATTTTTTATGTCAAGAGGAAAGACTGGAAAGTAGTTGCACGTTATTATGATTATTATTTTTTGGTATAATTTATCTGAATTATTATTCGCTGGATACATTTTAGGGAAACCAGTTGTAACATTTTTTTTATTTGTCAACCTGTTTTTTTTTTTTTGACAGGCTGTTAACCTGTCTTGTGATCTTTACACATTTCTATGGCATGTGCCCTCACTGAGCTTGAATGGGCTCTGCCCCTGCTTGAAATTCTCAAGTTATTCCTTCAAATTGTCTAATGATGCCTTCTTGTGCTGATTGAGGATCCATTTTAATTCATTTCTGATGGTTTGGCAAAACAATCTTTCTAACTTTGCAAGTCCATTGGATGACAACATCTATGTATCTGTTATTAGAAGCGATGAACAAATTCTTTCATTTTTTTTTAGTCTCGAGTCGGTTGTACGACCTTGAACATTTGAACTGCTGATGTCTAAATTTAGTATAATTACCTAATTATATAAGACTGGAGATTGTAAAGAGCCTATTTATTTAGCTGCCCAATTCTTCAAGTTGCTAATTCAATGCTTAAGAGTATAGTGAATTTGAATGGTCAGTTGCAGCTTCTGAGATTTTACTTCAACTGAGGATTGTGATCTCAACAATCTTTAATATTAGTTGCCAGATTGCAGGCAGTATGTGCTGTTACATACTATGTTATGATAATAATGTAGTTTTGTGTTACATTTGGCTTGTTATGTAACAGTCATTATTTTTTTTTCTGCTTGACAAGATTGTGGAACTCTGGACCAAAAGAAATTTTAGGTGTGACTGTGGAAATTCAAAATTTGGGGAATTCTTCTGCAAGATTTTGCCAAACAAAGATGTGGAGAATTTGGAGAATAAATACAACCATAATTTCAAAGGGACTTACTGCACGTGTGATCTCCCCTACCCTGATCCAAATGCTGAAGAGCAAGTAGAGATGATTCAGTGCTGTATCTGTGAGGATTGGTTTCATGAAGAACATATTGGTCTTCAGTCTCCCGATGAGGTTATTACTAATATCTCTCCTTATTAGGCTTCTTGCATCATATTTACCACCCCCCCAACCCCCCAAAAATAATAATAATAATAATAATTGAAAAACAGAGCTTTAATCTTTAGCCCCTGTTTGGGCTCCATTTTAATATGATTTTTGGGAGAGAATGTATTTGGGAATAGTGATTGGTTAAAAGATATGGAAAAGTTTTGGGTTCACGTGTAATATTATTTTATGGAAGAATGTGTGGTTGAAGATGAGTTTTGGAAAAATGTATTTTAGAAATAATGTTCATTTTCGGAAAAATGTATTTTACAAATAATGTAACCCAAACAGGGGCTTAGGTAGCTTAATGGTTTTTAAATTACATGCTTCTGTTAAGTGTTATCCTTAGTTGGGCATATATGGTCTTTGCTTGGATGTCAATATATAGGTGGTCTGAATATCTTTATTATTAGTTTGGGACGTGATTTGTGGTATGTCATGTTCCATCTTGTAGTATGAAATTTGCTTCTAGTATACCTTTTGATTGGTTTAGGAAAATGTTATTATTTATTTACTCTCCATTTTGTTCTCTCCACCACGTGATAAATATTGATATACCCGTATTTGGCTAGCATTTGATGATGCATCTTTCTTCTTGTTTTGTGTCTTAATGGCACGTCTTTACCTTTATCATTCGTGTGGTGAGTTGCATGTATTATTTTAGTGATATTGGACGCGACTGCTCTTCGCGAAGTAGACTTGACCATACTGAAGGAGTTATTTATTGTCTAAAATTTGTTTCCAAACATGCATGCACAAGTTACTTTTTCTTACATTTAAGTAAAAAAGTTACTTATATAAGTAACTCTTGACGTCAATATAAGTAATTTATGTCAACTTTGATCAATAAAAAATAGTTATAACTTATTTACTTATATGTAAACTTTAGGCAAATGTGCTCGATATAGATTTAACTTATTTCACTCTCTGGGGGCATCTCTAGATGTTATCAAGGGGGCATCGCTAGATGTTATCAAGTAACTCTCTCCAAAAAGTTGCTTTCCTTTTATTCGTTTATAGTTTACATATTGGGACTTCTGCTCAGCCTTATTTTTTCTTATAGATTCCAAGAGATGAAGAAGGCGAGCCTCTATATGAAGATTTTATCTGTCAGAGGTGTGCCATTGTTTGCTCTTTTCTGACTTACTATCTCGAAACCATTTCATCATCAGTTAGAAACAGCAATGTGGCAAATTCTGCAAAGGAGAAAGCAGTTCTGGAAGACTCGCCTTCTCTGAAGTCATCAGGGATGCTCGAGCATGGAAATTGTTCACTTGACGCTCTTGTTACTAATTATAACGCTGAAGGTAAAATCAATGGGAGCAATGAAGTTGCTGGCTCGAGCAATAAGTGTATTCTCGAAATAAACTTGGTCGAAATTCCTCAGACTAGCGACAAAACCAAACCAATGTTTCTTTCTAAAAACTGGAGAGAAGTCCTTTGCAGATGTGATGCATGTTCGGACTTCTACACTCAGAAGGGAATCAGCTTCTTGCTTGACAAAGAGGATTCGATTGCTGAGTATGAGAAAGTGGCGAAGCTGAAGAGGGACGAGAATTTGCAGAAACAAGAGGGTGACTTTCTCAATAAATTAGGTCACGTTGAGAAAATGGAGATTCTAAGTGGAATTGCTGACATGAAGGACGAAATTCGTTCACTCCTGGTATGACTGCTTATATTTGTACTTGTAATATGTTGGAGTAGATTATATTGTAGAACAATATTAAAAAAGAAAAAGAAACTATAATCTTATTTATTATATTGCCATACTTAAAAGGATTAATTTTTATATTTCCTTTATCACAGGAATCATCTGACCCCTCGAAGCCTATCACGACTGCAGATATCCATCAGGTTTTCGATAATCTTGCCAAGAAGAGAAAGCGTAATCCATAAGTTATGAAGTGATGTATAATGAAATTGCACTCTTAACTGTATGGTTTTGTGGTAATGGAGCTGTTTAATTTCGGAAAAATTTAGACGGCATAGTAGTTTTACTGCTCCGTATGCATGAAGATCCTGCATGGATCTATGGATTGGCTGCTTATGTATATCAACATTTATAAACTTCTTGTGAGTGCTCCTCTGTTTCTATGAACATTCATGTGTTTGGGTGCATTTTAGTGTGCTTTTGAAGTGCCTTGTTTAGAACTGGGGTAATACATTTCTTTTTCCTATGGGAAAGATTAAGTGATTGCTTGGTTATGCTTATACGTGGTTGGAAATGTTTGACCAACTTATAAGCACTTAAAAATTGTGACATCATTAAGTACAAGAGACTTTTTGGGAATCTTAATTTGTTGGGTAATTGTAGAGGTGTCAATTCGGGTGGTCCGGACCGGGTTGGCCCGTCAACATATAAGTTCGATAACGGTCCGCGTTTAAAAAGCCCGCCCTCTACGGGTTCCGGGTCGGTTTTGGGTTGGCCCACATTTTTGGACTACAACTCAAGTCCGCTCGCTGACCCATCTGGGTCGAGCTCATGCAGGTCACATGTCGCGGTTTGTTCTGGTTTGGCCCGTATGATTATATAAATAAAATTATAAAAATATAGAATTTTTCATATTTATAGCAAAAAATATTTTTTTTTTTAAATGTAAACTAAGAATTGAACAAAATGATAAATTCATATTTATACCAAGAAATGTTTACATAGAATTCAAATTTAATGTTACATGAATTATTTATAANTTATAAAAATATAGAATTTTTCATATTTATAGCAAAAAAATATTTTTTTTGTTAAATGTAAATTAAGGATTGAACAAAATGATAAATTCATATTTATACCAAGAAATGTTCACATAGAATTCAAATTTAATGTTACATGAATTATTTATAACTTTGCAAAGTTAAATTTAACTTAAACAAATAACAGCTAAATGTATTTCTAATTACTATTATCAAATATTTATAGTATAAGTACATCTCATATATGTTTGTACCCACTTTTACTATAATTTATAGTTTAAGTACATTCCAACTAGGTTGACACCTACTTAACTATAATATTTAATTTTTTTTTTCACGGGCCATGATTAACCACAGCCCGTGAAGGTGCAACCTCCGAAGCTCGCGGGTCACACCTTATTGACCCATGAACCGCCCGCTGGGTCACGGGTCGACCCGCGGTCCCAGGTCGATTCGAGCCGATTTTCACGGGTTGACCGGCCCATCCGTCTTGACACCTCTAGGTAATTGTTTATCTTGTCTTAAATGTCTTGGGATGAAAACGATGGCACGTTGAGATTGGTTGGGGAAGTTTGTACTTTATTTTTGCAGGGTTACAAAAATAAATAAATAAAACCCGCTAGCTAGAGTTTCATGAATAAAATTTGGTGTATTTGCAAAGTTAAATTTAACTTAAACAAATAACAGCTAAATGTATTTCTAATTACTATTATCAAATATTTATAGTATAAGTACATCTCATATATGTTTGTACCTACTTTTACTATAATTTATAGTTTAAGTACATTCCAACTAGGTTGACACCTACTTAACTATAATATTTAATTTTTTTTTCACGGGCCATGATCAACCACAGCCCGTGAAGGTGCAACCCCCGAAGCCCGCGGGTCACACCTCATTGACCCATGAACCGTCCGCTGGGTCACGGGTCGACCCGCGGTCCTGGGTCGATTCGAGCCGATTTTCACGGGTTGGCCGGCCCATCCGTCTTGACACCTCTAGGTAATTGTTTATCTTGTCTTAAATGTCTTGTGATGAAAACGATGGCACGTTGAGATTGGTTGGGGAAGTTTGTACTTTATTTTTGCAGGGTTACAAAAATAAATAAATAAAACCCGCTAGCTGGAGTTTCATGAATAAAATTTGGTGTTTCAATTGCCCCATCTTAGAGTACTAATAAAACACAATTAGTCTATAGGTACAGGATATTAATATGGAATTAATACAGGAATTCAAATTTTAAATACGTGGTAGAGGAACAAAGTTTGGAAAGCCAAACAATTGAAAGTGGATCAAAATTGGGCTCTATTGTAGAATTGGTTTTTGTGCTTCTGAAATAACCGGATGGCTTGATGAAATATAATGGGTCCTTCAAAGTCCCATTTTCTCCAAATCAACCTCTCGTTCTCTTGCCATCTTCAACCTGTAGCAAATCCAGCATCCATGTCATTCTCACCACTGATAGGCACAAACGAATAGCATACGTCGCAAGCATTTCTTTCCCGTTATTTTGGGGCCTCATTTCTCCAAATCATAGTATCTCTCCCCCGACTTATTCATCTCCGGCCAAAGTTGCAGTCACAGGTCCTCCCTTTACAGTTATTGTTACATGTTCACAATGTTTGTTCTCTTACTTCATCTGTAATTGATATTTGCTTCCTTCTGAGTTTCTTCAATTAGTACATATAGTTTGAATGTTCTGGGATTTGCAAATGAGTTAAATGATTGTTCATGTGTGATTCCTTGGTATTAGGAATGAAGTTTTCCCATGTGAATTAGCTGCCATTTCCTTGATGAATTTGAATCCAATTTTTTGAAATTTTGTCGTGGAATGATGTTCATTTGGCTTCTGATTTTTCATTTTGATTTTTTTTTTCTAATTTCGATTTTTTAGGATTTGTATGGAACGTATGGGGTTTATTGTTCATTTCTGCAAATGTATTTGATCATTCAATTGTGAGTTTCGTTTTGTATCGTTTCTCTTAATATTGGGGAAAATAATTGGAAGTTTTAACCTCGAACATTTTTCAACAATTATTCTTACAGTTTGAATAAGAGAAAAATGTACTTTTTAGTTTTGTGCTATGTCTGAATAAGCCATTTATCTGTATTTGAACAATAAGTTGCAACGTGGGATTTCATAATTCAATAGCATTCATGTGGGTTTATTTGTTTCGTCAACAGTTGTCGATTAGAACGAGAGGAAGGGATTTCAGAGTTTGTCACAGCTGTAGAAGTAACACTCGCTGCTTCGGACAATGCCAAACAATACATCGATGACCTTCGTGTAAACACGGATTTCGAAAATTTCGAGGTCTAACGGGATACTGGAAACAAAGGGTGATTGTTCTTCAAGTATAGTAATGACTGTAGATATTTCGACTGGGTGAAAAAAGAAGATTTAAGTGGGGAATTGAGTACCATTAATGAAGCGGTGAATCGTAGCCCAATGAGGAAGATGAAGACTTGCCAATAATATTTGACATTCTAGCTAGAATAACCGAGAAATGAGATGTCGACATGTCATTGCACCTAACATTCCGCAAGAGAAAAAGGAATTGCCGAATGTGATGGGAAAGGAAAGGAATTGACTTGAACGGGTGATAGGAGTTATGTTTGTGGTAGAAAGAGTACTATGATATCAATTTGTATTTGCTATATGGTTTGTTGTAACGTACAAATTTGTTGGTCATAGTAGATTTTAATTAACATGGTTAATTTTGTGGTGACATAAGTTCACTATTTTTCGAATCGTTTTAATATATTAAAGGTTCAGATATATTTTTCTTATTACATAGACATATCTTGTTTTAGTTTACATCTCTGCTTATATATATGTATACCAACTACATCTTCAGTTTGAACATCAAAGATCTTTAAAGTGTATGTGGAAGAAAACAAAATAACCAACTTGGTTAGATGCTAATTTTTTTCCATATTTTTTACAAGGTTTTGCCATCTAAGGAAAGTTCAAACCACCGTTCTCCCTTGTCGCTTTTTACTCCTTTAATCATGCAACCATACATATGAAAAATGAACCAGTTCACAGATGGAAGACACTGAAAGCATATTAATAACTCAAAGGTTATTAGGGAAACCAAGATAGTTTAAAACTTCAAGTTGATTTTGTTTGACAAGAAGTCCCCTTGGACTGCTTCAGATATATACATAATCTGTTAATAGTATTGAACAAGATGGAAGTAGTCTTTAGTCAATTCTTTTCAAGCATTTTAAGAACTTTTTTTTGGAAGCATTGTACCTATTAATATAATTGAAGGCCTATCAACTATCATTCAAATTGCCATGGAATTAAATTGTACCATTGAAATGTTGAAATGTGGACGAATTGATCAGGTTTGCTGGTGAAGTATAAAAAAAAAAATCAATCCATCATACAGCCAAGCGTAATAGTTAGAAAGCCAAGTCTTGACATGTATGTATGTCGAAGTTACCGTTATAGTTACAAAGATGAGAGCAATAACATATTCCAAGTTTATAGTTACAATTTATCACTTTCACAACAAGCATGAAAGACACATTTTTTTCTATTAAGTTGACTCCACGAAGTCGATCAATAGCCAAGTGTCCTCCATAATCATGAACCACAATAAGAGTTAACATTCATATCATTTTCACGAACACATACATGTTTCAGGGCACAAATGTGAAGACTTGGAGAAACAAAGTGAAAAATGAAATTGATTGGATTACAGAAGGACAATTGTGAATTCACGAATCTACTATCAAAGATATTAATTGCCTTCTAAAAATTTAAGTATAATGGGAAAATAAGAACATATATAATATGTACGGAAATGATGCAGCTTTCCCTTATAGACTGGTATGATTACTTCCAACATTAGAGTCCGACAATCCTTCGTAGATAAGAATGACGTAAATTTGATGAAGTAAAATACAATTCAATATTTGTGTACAAAAATACATTCCAAGCTAGAATCACAAGTCTGTGCCACCTTGATCTGGGAAATGTTGATAGTAGTATGTCATCACTTGACCTAATGTACAAGATGAAAATTAGGATATGTTTAAATTAAAGGACGATACGTACATTATAATGAACTACCTTTGTATTTACCTTGAACGTTTACAATTCCTTTTGTAAGCGACAGACATATGAAAGTTGAATATGGCAAGTGTTCTGTGACGATTTCGTTGGCATTGTCACCCTGTATGAATTAATACCCTTTGTCAGCAGCTGATGAGGATTGCATGTTCATCGACTCAAATCAGAAATCGGACTCAAATTCCCTATTAATTAAACAGGTAATGGATAAAAATACCTTCACTTCCTTTGAAGTGGACTCTAATGGGATTTTCCTTCAAAGTTTCCTTGGCTTGCCCTTTATGTTTGACGATTTAGGATCTAATATACTCCTGCTGTCAGTATTTTGTGAATCATTACAAGTAGAGGCTGAACGAATAATATGCTACCAAAGGATAGTGCTTCCACTACTCGACTTTGACATGTGTACATGTTCTTCTTGCAAATTTATCCACTCCATTATAGCACGTGCCCACCCTTTGTCATTTGCAACGAGGTCCGCCACTTTCGAAAAAGCTTGACACATATCACCGTATCTCAACTGTCCAGGAATACTTCCTAGCCCATCATAATTTATAGCGACCCTCGTATGTGATCTACTGACATCTCTCATCCATCTCCATATTATATACCTATCAGACATTGACATGATGAAATTACGAATCAAGACTTGATCGCATGCCTGCAAATGATTACCCGAAACTCGAATAAGTGGTAACTACATACCAGTTCGCACATATCCCTTCGAAATGAGACGCAAAATTATTTTTTCTTCCGATACTCGTGCTATAGAACATGCTCACGAACCTCGTAAGTAGTCCAAGAATATTTATCCTTCTCAGATAAGACATCGCAATATACCTTCCCAGTGAACTCATTTTGAATTTACTTGAACTTTGAAATGGTGTAGACTACTTGAAATTATTTTTCCATTTCAAAAGTTGTTGCACACGATACCATTTGGGAAAATGACTTGAAATTAGCCTGAAACTCCTTTTTAACATTATTCATCGATGCTCTTTCATACTGTACAATGAATTTCTTCAACGTCGTCTTCGAATGCACATATCCATCGAAGAATGCGTTCATACTCTCACTTCGTTGTGTTTTGGACATCCCTACTTAGAAAGTGATTTTTAAAAAACAAAGAACCCAACAACCTCTGTTATCGTACAGTCCCGCCAACCCATTAGCATGCAAGTCATACATATCGAGCATCACCATCCAACCTTGCTCGAATTCTTGAACGAATTGTCGTATACTAAGGCGTGTATAGTAAAAAACATCGAGCCCTTATGGATATGGTAGCCAAACTTTTCTAGCAATTTCTTAAAAATGTGCCAACACCATTTATGCTTCGTATTCGAAAACAATCTAAATTGCGTTTTACATTGCCCTGTCTTGATCAGTAATTATTTCATTTAGAGCTTTATCATGCATGCACTCAAACCATGTCTTGAACAACCATACCAAAGTTCCTGTGTCCTCATTTGATAACAATCTACAGCTAAGTAGCATCGACTGTCCATGATGATTTACGCAAACAGAAGGGACGAATGACATGCACTTATTAGTGATATACTTAGTATCAAAAGAAACAACATCATCAAACTCCTTGTAAGATTGCCTACATCTATTATCTGTACAAAATAAGTTCTTCAGTTGTGTCTCATCGTCTAAATCAATGCTTAAGTAAAATCTCGAGCACCTTGCTTGCATCTTTGAAAAGTACGACTGTATTACGTTGTCACATCCTTCTCCAAGTCGTAATCGTCTGACATGTTCGATATAATTCCAACAATCCTTCTCCACAAATGTCATATTTTCATATCCACATGCTGCCACAACTGCGAAGTTAAAACTCTTGTTCAAGTGGATTCCTGCCATATCATTCACTTCAAGATTTCGTTTTGCACTCACAGTCAATTTTCAATTGCATCGAAGCAACATAGACTTCGAAGGACTTGTTTTATGATTGTGGTCAATGAACACTTTTTTAATTCTCCACATTCTAAGATTATCTAAAGATGCAGAAATTCTTACTTTACAATATGTCTTATTTGTTGGATGTGGCTTAAAAAAACTACATGTAGCATAACTTCTTCGACCTTTACGACTACATGTAACGTAACATTATCTCATAACTCTATCGTCCCCTTTTTTCGAATTTCGTTTCCTCATTGGAAAACCTACGACGTAAGCATATCTTCTAGAAGTCCAACATTTCTTTCTCATTATTAAACAACATATCCACCTCAGGCTCTGTCGCAATATCTCCTCCTAAATTTTCATTGTCCAATGTGTTCAAATTTTCCATCATGTTCTCGTCATCACATCCCAACAACAAATCATGATTCCCATCTTCCATAATTTCTTCTTATGCAACAAAAATTCTAATTTTGTTAGAAGTTGAAAATTATATGTAACTAAGAGCAAAAACTTTGCCGCTAACATTAATTAACATGCTTTACATGGAAAAAAATGGTATAACAAGTTACACAACTAAATCCATATCTAGAAATACTATTTCTCTCCGCTTTCTCATTATCACAAGGCCAACAAAGTTACATCGGATTCCAAAGATTGTTCTTCTTTGTTTTTTAAGATAATCTTATTTGATGCTTCACATGATAATACATAAATCCAATGAGAATACTATTTTATTCAAGTTGGAAAATTACACAAATTGTAAACTCTGGAAACAACTCTGTACTGCAGTCCACAATTACTTTTTGGGTCTTCCATTTACTCTACAAACACAGTCTACTGACTATTTATGTTTATGAGAATGGACTTTCTTGCTATGCTTTCATTCCTTAAAGTGTCATATGGATGGATGAAATTCTTACATAAGGGAATTCATAATTCTTATAAATTTACGCCAACATCTTACAAGTTGCAATACAAGTTCCATATCTTTGATAAGATGGAATAAAGTAGCCAAGGAAGAATATAGTTCAAGAAAGAAACCAATTTATGAGCTAACATATTTAGAACCAAGAAGCAAAATACCTTTATTCGTAATCTAGGCTTCAGGTTGCCGTATTCAAATAAAATTTTGATGTCGGGTTTCGGTGAGCTTTCCTCTTCACACTATGGCCGAAGGTGCGCGCCAGTCAATTAGCCAGATGTTGGCCGGAGATGGAGAAGCGACTTTCGTCGGAGATGAAAAAAGTGGCGGGGGATCCAAACTCTATGATTTGGGGGAAATGGTACAAGACATTATCATATCACAATTTTGATTAGGTCAAACTGGTTTTAGTCAGCCCGATTTTGCAATAGGGCCCGATTTTGATCCACTTTCAATTGTTTGGTTTTCCAAAATCTGTTCATCTGCCACTATTTAAATTTTGAATTCCTGTATCAATTCTGTATTAATTTCCTGTACCTATAGACTAATTGAATAAAAAAAATAGGAATAAACTGGTTGTACACGTCCTGTACAATCAGGGGTAACAAGTGGACTGGTCCAAAAAAATAAGAGTAAATGATCATTATGCGAATTTTATCATTGTCAACTATATTATCTTTGAAAATCTTGATAGAATTGAATATATGTTGGTGATTCGGACGAAAGTACCAACAATGAAGTACATGCTCCCGTTTGGCTCCCATTATTCCCTATTAAATTGTATTTCATTTTTCTCTTTGTTCTTATAAATCACACATTTTTTAATAAAATAATATTACACGTAAATTAAAAAAAAATTATTTTTAAATACACATTTTTCAAAAAATTATTATTCCTCTCATCATAATGTGGATTAATGGGGCCAAACGACGCTTGATGTGCATTAATCAGGTTAAAGTTAGTTTATGAGTAATTTTCTTGTAATCTAGAAAATTTAATTGTGCAATATAAGTAAAAATAGCAACGGAGAGATCTTCGATTTTTTGTATTTAAAACTTCACATTATTGGTTCATTAAACTAAAGGCAATTAAACTTTTATTTACGATCAAACAAAAATTTAAAAATTTGGGGATCCACTCACAAGATGTTTTAATGGAATTATTAGGTGAAATTCATCTGACCCACCCATGTGTACAAAAGTTGAAGATTGGTGATCCAAATTCAAATTCGAGAAAGTTGATCAAGAACTCAAATGCTGAGCCGTTCAAAGGTTGGGTACTGTATCAAGATTTTAAAAAAAATGCGAGGATACTCAATACGCTCATCGTATTTTTTTAAAATAAATTAGTGACTCAATTTTTTATTTAAACTACTGTTCCCTGATAAGTGCATTTTTGTGCATTTATTCGGGGCCATTTTACTAAGTTTTTGTATATTTTATTATTGGATTGTACTTAA
>CAIGRS010015455.1:0-15610 GCA_903798395.1 Fraxinus floribunda
CTAAGTTTAATTTGAGAGAGTTTGGAGATAAAATCTCAAAGTATAAAGTGAGAATTGATTTTTGGAAAACATGAATTCTATCCCTATTCATAGAATTCTCTCATACTTCTTCGTATGAGTGCCAACCTTCCATGAAAAAATGGAAAAAAATGATCAAAAGGTGCCAAAACGAAAAAAATAAAACCAGCCTAACGGCTAGTTTAATGCTCTATGCGGTCGCATAGAGTTAACGAGTCAGGTAGTCCCTGACTAAGGCCATGCGACCGCATTGCATTAAGCCTATGCGGTCGCATAGGCAACCCAGTTGCCTATATCTCGGTTTTTCTCCCTTTTTCATTTCTTAAATTTTAATCTCCTCTTCTCAATCTCTCAATCAACAATTTATATAACAGGTATGTCGTATACCAGTATATGAAGCATGGTCTGGCATGTAAAACCACCATAATTATATGAGAACGACAAAAAACTCAAGTCCAATAAGGAGTATGCTAGCTTTCTTGAATAAAAGAACTCAAGCATAAAAAACTTCAAAAAGTTCTAATATATCTATCCTTCTCGAATATATATGTTCAGATTCCCTCTGTTCTACATTCACTGAAGTCAAATCCTTACAAATGACGGTGAATTTTCAGACCTCTTAGGTTTCAAAAGGTTCCTTAGCAACGGAGGCTTCCTTTCAACAAAGACAGCAACTAAGTAAATTTCCATCTCAGAGAACTTGTGACTGAAATATTGCACACAAGTGTCTACTGAGTAGAACAAAACTACCACTGTGCACCGGGTAAAGCACTGCACGTGTGAACACAATGCTGTAACAACAAGGCAACTAGCTAAGCACGAGATAAGGATGCGTTAATTTGAATGTTTTGATCAGGTGTAAAACTACCAAAGGCCAACATCATACATGTTTAAATGGGATTTCGAAGAAGACAACCACCAAATCAAGATGACAGTTTGTATAGTTGCATTAAATCTGCTCAATTTTGAGCAAAAAGAACGGGCAGTAGCCTAAATTACTTTCCAGTATTGACGCAAAGCTGCTCATGAAAACTTTATGTTTTTTGAAAAATTCTTCAATTGCCAACCATAGTATGACACAGTCATTCTATTCATGTCTTCTTTGACATCAATTTATGTTGAAGTGGAAAAACGTAATAGTAACACGACAATAGTAACACGACTTTAAGGTGTAAAATATGGATATTTTTACTTTTTTACTTAAAACTCTAATCAGTTTCCGTTGGTACATGTGGGAGCTTTTAATCATCTACTTTCTAATCAATTTAAGTTGGTACCTATGGCTGCTTTTACTTATCAAGACAAGGATACTTTTATTTATCTACTTTATCTAATCAATTAGACATTTTAATACACTCATTTAATATGGCACTGTAATGACATACCCTAACCTATTCCCCTAATATAAATCCTTAATTGTGTTCTGAATCATATAACTACTATAAATCCTTACACTATCATGTACTATAAATTCATCCACTAAATCCGCTTTCAAAAATGTAGAAAACACAAGTACACAACTCAAACACCGTTTCCAAATTTAATTGTTTAACGAGAATAAAAATGTGGGAAGGACAATTATCTAACTCCATCATCCATCCTTATATATAGAGGAAGACAGTTTGGAAATGACGAGCGATTCACCAAAAATCACAAAGTTATAATACAAACTAATTAAATCTCCTTACGATGATGAGATTGGTGTGAAGAAACATCAATGGATTGAAGAAGAAAATGATAACTCACCAAATGTACCACAAAAATGGCCATGAGTCATGCACAAACTTGTTGGTATGAACAGCATATCTCATGAATCTACCCCTTCCCCCACCTATTGAAGTTCTTACATTTTTGCAATATCATTGTAGAATACATGACACCTTTTACTATTTTTCTTCCCTTTTTATCCACTCTGCTGGGGTACAGTGTTATTTCTAATAGGTGGGCGATAGGGTACATTTCAAGTGATAAGCTATTCGTGCCAGCAATTTCGAGAATGACCTTTCAATTTTCAAGTCCATGTTTCTAAATACATTTGGTTAGTTGTCTATTCTAGCCCATGGACATTTCTCCACGCAACTCTTGTAAGAGGGATCTTCTATGAAACTAACAAACTTTTATCTATTTCTTCCCCAAAACTGAAGAACTAATTTTATAATGCACACTAAAGAGAAATTTCTAGAGGACGAAATAACAATGCAAGTAACCAGTGCAACATTCTGAAGCTTTGAAAACTAACATTCTTCTATTCCTTCCATCAGTCGAGTATTTCATAGATATTACTCGAAATGTGTGTTTGAGCCATATTATTTTGAAAAAATGCATTCTGAAATAGTAAATTGATGGAGAATGTGTGGTTGAAAAATAAGGAAAAGNTTTTAACGTGTACCAAACGGGGGCTCATGAGTGTAAAAACCATGTTGCTGATCACTATACATTGGGTGAACAACCAATTTTCTGATCACACAGATTAATCCAGAATACAGATGTAGCTATATTCCTATGTAAATATTACTTATCAAAAACATCAACACGAAGGAGGGGCTTAAAAGTATAAGGCGACAACGGACCTCTCCTCGATTCATTATCATCCAATAGCCTCTGAACCCTCTTCTTTTCACAATACTGCCTATCAAAATGCTTTACCTACCAAAAAATCCCTCAAAAATTGAAAACCCATATAACAAAAATAAACCCCAAATTCGCAAGAATTTCTCATAGAAATGAAATCACCCAAGTGGGTCTGCATTGCTTCACATATCGGTTTTCTTGCATTTCGGGGTAAAGCAGCCCCACAGACGCAATTTCTGTAGGTTTTTGGTTTGATTCCTTCTCTCTACATGCATAGAATGCATCACGTACCTTTTGTACATGAAAGAAACAGCCTTTATTAACTTTCTTGAAGTCAATTTGAAGTTTTGCAATAAAAAATTTGATAACCAATAACCATATCTGCAGATTTGTACAGAAAAATAAATAAATTCGAATACTTAAATTAAGACTACCTTGTAGCAAGATAATCTTAATTGTGA
This sequence comes from Fraxinus floribunda, assembly GCA_903798395.1. Lineage (NCBI taxonomy): Eukaryota > Viridiplantae > Streptophyta > Magnoliopsida > Lamiales > Oleaceae > Fraxinus > Fraxinus floribunda. Next base: position 3,051 of record CAIGRS010015455.1, read on the forward strand.
TAAAACGTCTGTATAGATTGCATCGGATGCTTGTGATGCGTAGGCATCCAAAGCCATTGTTGGTCTCTCCGTGAGAGCTCCCACACAAGGCTAATCGCGTTTTCCAGACAGTTTTATTCTAGAAACACAAAGTAATTAGGGGGTAATATTTGATGAATTCTGCTTCACGTACCGAAGCAGAATTGACAAAAATTTGCCAGATACTTACAACAGGGGTGGTGTTTTTTTCTTTTACTCACACAGGATAGCACGCCCATGTGAGTGATCTGTTGGCGCATTTTTTTCGTGGTAATTCCTGCAATTGGGCTAAAGAATTAAGAATGTAGACGAGGCACAGAAAATAGAGGAAGTTCGAGAAAAAAATCAAATAAATATATATAAATTGACGACCAACTTAACACACACTTCTATAAATTTTTACTTGTTAATTGATATTGTTCCACCTTACAATATAAAGCTCTAGAAATCCTACACAGCAAGCAAGCTTAGGATCCCACACCCCGCATCAAACTACCACGAAGGCAGTTCGATCGAACCCGTGAAGAGGCAGAGCCATGAGCGGAGGCCAAACCCATTGGATCGTGTTGACCCAGTGGAAAGAACCGGACTTGCATAGCAGGGAAATCGCTAAAAGAGCTCGGCACAAAATCTTCTTGTACAATCCATGGTATGTGATTGATGTGACAATCCACCGTTGCAACCGTTCTTCCTAGCTAAACATATCAAGTCCAAGGCCGCGAATTAGGTATTATGGATAATAAAACGGTATTGGCATTTAATGTGCATGATTGATTGATGGCAGTGACAAGAGGTCAGTTGTCAGGATGAGGCCACGTGTCCCCTCATCTAACGAATCTTAATCATCATTTTCTACTATAAAAACTCACATTTAGTGCCATTTTCAAGGTAATGCAAAATTATGCTCTCAACTTACAACTTTGCTATTTTATTATTCTCGATATACACCCCAAGGCCGACCTCCTTTTTACATTGGACGCTCGCATCTAAAACCCTCTCACATACATTTATTTTCCCAACCGACTTGACTGTCGAAGTGCGCACAACCAACTCCACCACCACCGAAAGAAGCCACGTGTGGCTAACAATTTATCCAAGTGTGCATGAATCAGACTTGCGTGGATGGAGAGGCCTTGGGATCTATTGGCCACGTTGGAGGTACAAAATTTGAGATCAACAAATTGATGCCGTCCGTGGGAGACCATACCATAACCAAGAATTCCATTGTGGTGGAAGGCATTAGAAGACTCGTTAAAAAGAAAGGCCTTAAAGAAAGGTCCTAGTCCTAAAAGAAATAACGAGTGAAGAAACACTAAGAGAGACGCCATTTGAAGCAGTGCCTGGTGTACCATTTCCTATCACATAATGAGTTCTAGCCACTACGGCTCACTTGCCAGAATCAATGGGAAGAAGCTTCAGAATAAGAAGTTATTCGAACAAATATTAATGTTCGTTGACCCCACCATCACTATCGACAAGGCGATGACACTTGCACGTTTAGAAAGAGATGTAAGAGAAATGGTTGCAACTATTATGAATATAGCCTAGCAAAATGTTGCCAGACAGTAATTACTTATGCAGATGCAAAGGCAAGCTGGATATCAAATGCCTCATGAGCGTACATTCCTGCAAGGTGGAGAAAGAGCCTAACCAAGAAAGTGCTCTCAAAGGTAAGGAATGGAGCCTAGTCCTGCTAAAAGGGAGGTTGAGATGAACATGTCAACAAACTATACCTCCGACAGACCCGTTAGTGATCTACCTCAAAAGGAAAGAAACTTCTCCCCAGAATATGTGCAAGAGTGTGAAGCTCAAAGATCCATTAGTGTCTTTGATAGGATTGGTCCATTAGCACCTAGAAATAGGCCCCAACAACCACCTCATACGCAAAGACAACAAGGCCATGAGTCACAAGAGGGCCCTCCGACTATAAATTGGCGGGAAAGAATGGATGCTGCCAATTTGAGGAATAAAGCTAGTACATCACAACCCCCACGATACCTAGCTGAGGAGGAGGATTCAGATGACTCATGCAGGTCTTTTGAATTAGATGATGGCAATGAAAGTCTTACAACATCAGTCTTAGGGGGCTTCGCCGGCGTTGAAATGCAAAGCCTTCCACCTTACACTTACGGGGGCTGCTGAGATATGATATAGCCGCATACCGGCGGAAGCATAAAGAGGTTGCCAAACCTAAAGAAGGCCTTTTTAAACCAATACTTGTCCACAATGAATAAGAGGCCCACATTCAAAGATTGCAAGATATGAGGCAGCAAATAGGTGAAACCTTGATAAACTACTTGGCCTAGTTCACGAATGAGATGACTTATTGTGAACAAGTCATTGATAGAGAGACTCTATCAACTCTGAGGGGAGGCCTTAACATGAATACCATTTTTTGGAGGGATGTGAGAAATAATAATCCCACCTCCTACGAATACCTGGTAGAAATGATGAGAAGCAAGATTGTCAATAAGGAGTTAATAGACCATTGAAATCGAACTTCGATGGGACTCTCCCCACCTCAGAGGCAGAGAAGAGGCCCCATCCTGCATTTGGTAAACCAACAATGGACTCAGGTTGGATATACCATTGCCAATACTTCAAGACAAGCGTTAGCAACTACAACCTTAAACATAATGCCCTCTTTAGCATATGAAGAATTTAGAACTGGTATTTAGAGGCCACCGAACCATCCCAAAGGTAGGGGAAGGAGTAGGAATAACATGCCTAGAAATATGCCCTACTGCTCTTATCATCGAACTTACAGCCACAATACCAATAATTACATGCTCATACTCAGATAGGAGGGGTACCCAACACGCCTAACAGAATGCACCTTTTTTTAAGTGCATTCAAGAGCTTTGGAATGATTAGACGAGGCAGCATCCTAAGGAAGAATCTCCGAGGTATAGGAGGGATAAAGATAGTAATATGCCTAGAAGTGGCCAGTGATAAAAGAGGGAGCCCCTAGCGGATGTTGAAAATGTACATATCAGGAAGATCGATACTATTATGGAAGACTCTTATGTTGAGGGGAAGTCAAGAAATTCTCACAGGACTCACATTAGAGAGGTCAAAAAAATCTTCCATTGACCAACTACTTAGTTATCAGCACTCTTCGTGGAACCAATAATACCCCACTCATTACTTTTTCACAGGAAAATGCCATGGGTGTACACTATCCTCATTGCGATGCATTGGTGGTAAGAGTCATTGTGTCAAGGAACGATTTGAAAAGAATGTTGGTGGCTAACGAGAGCTTCGTCAACATCGTATTTCGGCTACATATGATAAGAAGTTGATAGACCATGAATTTACCCCCATGATCGCCCCTTTATATGGCTTCACTGGCGCTAGTATCATTCCTAGAGGATGAATCACGCTAACAGTAGAAATGGGGTTGCTCCCCTTGATGGCTTGTCATTTTATGAAGTTCCTTGCTGTAGACCACATGCCAACATATCATGGTGTTTTGGGACGACCAGCATTAAAGTAACTCGGGGTTGTCACTTCAATCCACCACTTGTGTATGAAGTTATCCATTGAACAAGGCATCGCCATCGTTAGAGGTAATCAAATTGGATTAGGAGAGTGCTATTGTGAGTTCCGTACTTATTAGGGAAGAAGATGGCACACAACTACCCATTTTTCTATGTAAGCAAAGCCTTGTTACCAGCAGAAACTCGCTACTCGAATATGGAAAAGCTCTTCCTCTCCCTGGTTATTTCTTTCAGAAAGCTGAGGCCATATTTCCAGGAGCATAATATACACATGTTAACCAACTGTCCACTTAAGTAGGTGCTACGAAAGCCTGATGCCTCGGGAAGGATAATAAAATGAGCCATAAAGTTAAGTGAGGTTGACACTGTGTGAAAACCAATGACCTCTGTAAAAGGTCAAGCACTTGCAGATTTCATAGCGAATTTTGCCAATGTTCAAGTTGTCGAAATGACTACAGACAAGCTCAATTGTACAGTGAGATTTGGGTTTAAAGCCTCCAATAATGCAGCTGAGTATGAGGCGTTGTTGGCAAGCATCAGATTGTCCAGAGAGATGCACGTAAAAAGGCTAATTGTTAACATCGACTCGTAATTGGTTGTGAGCTAAGTACATGGTAACTTCGCTAAGACGGACAAAAATATGGAAACATACCTCAAGAAGGTCATGGATCAACTACTAATTTTGAGAAGTTCGAACTGACCTAAATTCTATGCGCTAAAAATATCCATGCCGATGTTTTATTTAAACTGGCCAGTAGCAAAGACTCAAAGCTACTCAAGGTGGTACGATTGAACACCTTGACAAACCCTCTACTTTCAATTAAGAAAAAATAATGTGGATTGAAGGGACCCCATCTTGGATGCAACCACTTATCGTCTTCCTCTAGGATCAGGTCCTAATAGAGGATAAGGAAGAAGCCATAAACTCAAAAGGAAGGCTGCTTATTTCTTGTTTCAAGAAAAGATACTATACAAAAGAGGATTTTCATTACCTCTTCTTCGATGTACTAGAAAAGATCCTACCATCTTTGCGACTCATGTAAGACAAACTCACTACTCTGAACGTATAATATTTTTCTGTTGAAGAACAAAGTATACGATAACAACAAACTTATTCAAGGCTAATTGTGAAGAGCCTATACTAAGATTGGTCAAAGAGTAACCTACCTTTAATACACATGCTTAGCTAGATCGTGATGTAATTGATCCAACCAATTCTCGCAAAAATGTCTTAAATCATGTCATCCTAATTTGGAGAACCGGTGCATATGTTCATTTTATATAGTGTCGTATCATTAAGTTCATTGTGGTCTAACTATTTAATCTAGGTCGATCAATTTATGTTACCATTTGATGTTCCAACACTTGTAAAAACTAAAAATTTAGAAAATGTAGGACAATCACATAGAATGCATATATATATATATATACATATATATACATATGAAATTAGTTGATTACAAAGCAGTACATGGTAAAAAAAGAGATGAAATAAAAAGCCTAAATCTGCATGGTGGCATCATCCTGCTCAGGTTCTACCTACCATTCTTCAAGTTTTTCAATAGAGTCTTCAGCGTCATCTGAAGGGGTGGATGTCTCAGATGGAAGGAATTCTTTTACTACAGCCAAGCCTACTTGAGGGTATAGCACAACCTTCCCTTTTAAGATTTCATTGTATGTGACCCTCTTAAGCCAAAGCTGTCATACTTGGCAGTTTCATGGAAATGTGCTCCATAATCATTCACAGCTGCATCCCTCACCCTACTCAGCTGATGCCTCAAATAGGATACCTCAGCGGTCAACTCACCCACTTGGGACATCAACTTTCCCTTCTCTTTATTTGTAGCATCCAAGGCAGACGAAGCAATTCTTTATAGGCTTTCATAATTATCGACTCCTTTCGTCAAAGCATTCACTTCAATTTGCAGAGCTGTACTTCCTTCTTCAACTCATCATTTTCCTTAAAAAGTGTCTCCACCTTCGACTCTGCCTCAGCTCGCTTCACCTTGAAGGCTTCAATGGTCTCACCGACAGTAGACGCCTCAACTTTATTCAATTTAGCCTTTGCATTAGATTCCTTTTGAAGAAACTCCTTATTAAGCCTCTGTGGTCTCCTCATGTCTATCTAGCCATTTAAGAAGAAACCTTGTGATCGAGATTACAGGGCGAGGCCAACTTCTATCATGTCCACCAAGTCATAGTTCTCGACATAAGAAAAGTACTTGTTAGTCCAGTACTTTTGATGAATTATCGTAGCCGCTTGGACCTCGGAAGGAAACATTTCCATAAAAGGCGGGGCAATCTCATCCGACCTCCATCCTAGAAAATTCTGAGGCCACTCTCCTCCTCGCCTTGATCTTCAACATCAAATATTTTTATGACAGATAGGGAAACTGCTTGAATGGCTCATCAATAGTAGTCTGGCGCTTAAGAGGAGGTGGAGGTTCAATATTCTTTGTTATTGTCAGCTTCCTTTTTTGCGACTTGTCGACCTGGGGCTCCATTTTTCCTTTTCTTCTCTAGGGAAGGTGGAGGGCTTAGCTTTAACAAGTGATACAGCTGGTTTCTTTGATGTTTGTACATTGTTGTGCTTGTACTTAGGGACATTTTCTTTTTCGCCTCATCTAGCCACCTCATGAAAAACATATCCGGCTTGACATACTCATTCTTCTCGGGTTGTTCTAAAAAGAGAAAAATATATTGAATGTCCATTCAATACATAATGCCAAGGCACACATGAATTAAGAAGCTGTTTATTCTTGGTGACCATCAGCAAGTGAGTAACAAATAGGATTCATTTTCGAACAACGTTCTTAAAATGCCTCTTTTCAACGGGCAACTCATAAATAGCTTTGATGATAGCCCATTCAGACAGCTCGAACTCGAAATGATTGACCGTAACTGCATAAAAATCAAGTTAATAATACGGCTCACCAAAATACAGGAATAAACATATAGCCAACAAAAACTCACTACATTCGTGGTACTGAGTCAGTACGGTTATTTCTGAGACCACATCATCCTTCACTGTCTGCAATGACCCTTCACCCAGAATCAAGACGACTTCCAATTTTTAATTGAGGTCAGTGTACCCAAAATGAAGGGCGAATGCAGAGCCTAGGGTTCATGCAATACCACTCCTTACAATCATCCCCCTCACTAGAGGCCGGGGGCTAGAAATGGCTCTTGAAAATGTGGGGAGACATATCCTCACCAAGAGTGACCTCCTTCCAAAGAAGGAATGCCCCTTCCAATTGGCTCCATGTGTTGGGTACAAGCTGAGTAGGGGTAAGGTTATATTGCCTAAGTATATACATAAAGAAAGGGTGTAGGGAAAAGTTTCATCCCAACACTAAGAATCGCTTCGCTAGGTTATAGGGGCAAGTTTCATCCCAACACTCAGAATCTAATTCATTCTCTTCTATGCAGGTTGTCAATAGTGAGACCCCCCTTCCCACCTTACAATATAACCTATAGGACCCTCTTGCATCATCCACGTACTATGATGGCCCCTCATTGCCTCTATTACCCTCTCAGTATGGATCAATGGAAGCAAGCCAACCTTGACACAAATGATCGCCATATCAAATTTATCAGAAGACCCCCCCTTTGGGTATCTAGATTTGATAAAGAAGCCATTGGAAAGTTTCGTTTTAGGTAATCAACAAGAAAAATACAAGGGTTTGTAACTTACACAACTCACATGCATTGGATAAACTTTGGTGGAATCCCAGGCGTACACCTGTATCCCCATCTTACGCGTTAAAACTAAAAGGTGCATGTTGAAATTTGAATCAACTGCTCAGATTATTCCCTTTTAAGCATGCGCTCAAGGATGGCGTGACCACTCCTAGTTATAACAGATCATCATTGTGGCGCAATAAATGAGCACACAACACGAGTATTGAAAACCTCTAAACTACTCCGCTGTCATGCCTTGGAAACATGTGATGTTTTCAAATAATTACAGCATGCATCCCATTGGCTCCAACTACATCAACAGGCTCTCCCCCTTAGCAGGGGCCTCGTCTTATCTTCATTCAACCTTACTATAGGCTTCAACTACATCAATAAGCTCGCCCTCTTAGCAGGGGGGCCTCGCCTTTACTTCATCTAGCCTTACTATAGACTTCAACTACATCAACATGTTCGCCTTCTTAGAGAGGCATCGCATTTGCTTCATTCAGTCTTACTACATGTTTCAACACATCGATAGGCTCATCCTTTTAGCAGGGGTGTCACATTTGCTTCATTCAGCCTGACTACAAGCTTCAATCGATTTTGCAAAAATCAAACTTTCTCCATCACACAATATCAAACCTCAACGTAAAAGTCTATGCATTCTATGAATAATCATCCCTAGACTCCGAGGACTATTGAGCTACACTACCTCTTTTATCGCAACAACTCACAAAAGCATAATTCTTCAACTTAAAAGTCCACATATTATATGAATAATCATATATGGACTTTAGGGACTATTGTTGCGCCTCACTATATAAGGCTCCAGAAATCATTCGTGGCAAACAACCCTATAGCCCTATACTCCGCATCAAACTACAACGAAGGCGGTTTGACTGAACCCGTGACCAAGCCGAGCCATGTGTAGAGTGTCAACTCCTGTGGAAAAAATCGAGTTTGCATCGAGGGAAACAGCTAAAGGAGCTCAGTACAAAATCTTCTTGAGTAATCCATGGTATGTGATTGATGTGACGACCCACTGCTGTCGCCGCCCTTTCTAGCTAAATAGGTCAAGTCTAAAGTCGCGAGCTAGGTATTATAGGTAATAAAATGGTATTAACATTTAATGTACATGATTGATTGATGACAATAACAAGAGGTCTCAGTTGTCGGGATGATGCCATGTGTCTCCTCATCTAACGACTCTTAATCATCGTTTTCTACTATAAAAGCTCACACTTAGTGCCATTTTCAAGGCATTGCAAGATTATGCTCTCAACTTACAACTTTGCTCTTTTATTATACTCGATATACACCCGAAGGCCGACCGCCTTTTTACATTGGAGGCTCGCGTCTAAATCCCTCCCACACTCGTACATTTATTCCTCAACCGACTAACCGTTGGAGTGCGTGAGGCCAACTCCACCACCATCAGAGAAAGCCACATGTAGCTAATGGTTTGTCCAAGTGTGCAAGAATAAAGCTTACGTGGACAGAGAGATTTTGGAATCTGTTGGCCACGTTGGATGTACAAAATTTGAGGTCAACAAATATCTTGTGGTTTTCTTGAGTCCTTGATAACATGACACATTAACGTTTTGAAATATAAAATTTTTTTTCCCCGTTTGAGCTTATTTCATTTACTTAACCTTTGCCAAAATTGTGAGATTTAACTAAAGTTTGTTAAGAGATAAATTTTGCATCGATTAAATACCAAAATATAGACCAACATATAAGAGATTTGACTACATTTTTTTAACAATGTTGACATTTTAAGATGGAACTCCTTGTTAAGATATTATCAAAGCCCACTAAATTTCAATGAGTAATTTGATCCAAATTAAACTAAAAAATAATGAGCATACAGATTTTAAGATTAGTTTGCTCAAATAAGTCACCATCTTACGGGGGTATGATCGGTTTGCTCAAATTACCCATATCTCATATCAATTAAATAATGAAATATAGACCAACATATAAGTGTTTCGACTACTCCTCTTAATATGATTGACCTTTTAAATTGAAATCTCAAATTTTAATAGATGCAATGACAAAAAAGAAAAGGAAGTGGTAGGGAAGAAATGAATGTCGATTTCACATTTTTTTTTCAATCCCGCTAGACGTACAATGCTACTTGACAATGGTAGGCTACAAACTGACGTGGCAAAAGAGAAAAAAAAAACAAAGAAAAACAAAGAAAAGGAAAACGGAAAAGGCTCATTTCCCCAATTTCCTTCTCCCATTTCCCCCAAAAACGAAGGAAACTCTCCTTCACTTTTCCCCCAGAAAAGACGAAACACTTCACTCTTTCACTCATCTCTCCCGATTTCAACTGCTCGTCACTTGCCCGACTGAAAATTAGTCGACAATGTCCGACATCCCTTCGTTTCGGTAAGCTGTCCAATGTTCCTTCGTCTGAAAATTGCTACCAAGTTACGGCATTTAGTAAGCTGCCCGTCTGAAAAATAGCTCTCCCATTTTCGTTCTACCGCCGACTCTTGGCACTACCTCCCCATTTTCATTTGGCTACCGACTCCCTTCCGATCGCTTTGCTAAATCCGCGTTGCCGTCTCTTGTAAGGTACGAATAATTTGAATTCGATGTTGCCCAACCCTCTGTCACTCCCCTGCCCATTTCATTAATTCAGTGTTGCCCAACTCTATGTCACTCCCCTCCCTCTCCATTTAATTTGAATTATTGGTTTTGGTGTTTGATAGATTCCAGCAGTCGAATGGGTGGAAAGAATTCAGGAGTTTTCCACAGTTGTAGGCGTAAAGGCCATTTCTTTGCCAACTGCCCGACAAAATACCGATGCCCGGAGTACAATAACGGTTTTCAAAAGTGTTTTGAGGTTGAAAGAGATTCTCTAAACAAAGGAAAATTGTTTAAATGTTGCAGTCACAAGTGCGGATTTTGGGAATGGTGCGAAACTGGAGAATCAAGCGGAGAATCGTGTGACGTTCGCCGTATTGAAATTGATAATATATCCCGCATGTTCGAATCTGAAGTCCGGCTGAAAGACGAAGAAGAAATCAATATATCTGTGACAATGACAATCCGCAAGAAGAAGTGAAATGTTGTTTGCTAAACACGAATGGAAGGAAGGAGTTGGGTTGATTAGTATGTGTTGATTAGTTTGCATCTGTTTCAATGTGGAATTGTAGGATTGAAACATTTTGATTTCGGCATAATAGATATGGTAGTCAGGTCCTATTAGCATACTGCCTGGAACTTCTTGTTCCTATTTTGGTGGCTTGGCAGTGTGCATGTCTGTGTATTACCAGCCTGATTGTAGTTTGTTGTAATATCAGTCACTTATGGTATAATAGCATCTTCCATTTCCATGTTAATTTGTTTAGTTCTGTGCTTGAAATGTTTATCACTTACATATGGTGTTGTTGCTTATGAATGCTTATGAAGAAAGATGGTAAAGACATTATCAAAATCAAAAAAGAATAAAGTTTGCTCATAAAGCAAACGTATTCAAAGTGCTTAAAAGGTAATCTCCCCACATTCAAAAATGAATTTTGTACAATCCAATTCAGCAAAATAACTCCTCCCAAAAACACAGACTGAGCTCAAACACTTAATTGTTGAATTTGAAATCCCAAAACTCCATTTTTTCAGAAATGACAAAACAAATTCCATCCTTTTTACTCACCAAAATATGAATCCAAAACAACACAACCATCAACTTACAATCTTAATTTTTCACCATACCAATACACCTAACAAGCATCAAAAGAAAATATTCTAAGCCCAAAATTCTCATAGAAGAGGAAGAGGTCAGATAAGGGTCAAGTTTTTCATTACATAGCAGGATACAAAATCCAAATAATTAATGCTCCAAAACCAAACATGATATATCCCATGTCTATTACATAGTATAACATTGTTCAGATATACTCAAGAATCCACCCCAATTTGAAATTGGAAAAGGGAAATTTGAGGCATAAAAATGAAAGAGTAGAAAACATCACAAATGGACATCAAAATGAATAAAACTAAGTTTCATTTTGTCTAACTTTCTCCGGTCATCATCCCATGCCTCTTTCATGCGGTAAATGTTGATCGTAGTATTGAATAGCATTACCTAACATATACCATAAAAAATGAATAAGTGAACACAACATTATGGCGTACAAATTTACAATTTCATAAATGTTGTTACCTTGGGAATTGAATATGAAATGCAGTGACGACGGATGGATCAAACTAGTTAACGGATAAGGTTGTGTACTCAAAAGATTTTCCTCGCGACTCTATCATAAGTAACAACATGATCAATGACGTAATTTGAAAAGAAATCAGATTTTTCTATTAAATATACTAACCATCAAGTGTTGTGAATAGGCAAATGGAGAGCAAATGGAAGATTGGTCTTGTTGAGATGCATGAACATCGGTTGCACCCTTTGGTATACTATTACATATTACTGTAGGTCGCTTCCCTTTGCTAGTTGAAGGTGCCTGCATGTACATCAAAAATGAATGATAATTATTTTAGTATTCCGTTTAAGTTTAATCGGAAATGTACCTAAACATACCTTCGGCTTCTTTGAATTCAACTCCAATGGGCTCTTCCTCCGAAGTTTTCTGGGTGCGCCCTTTCTCTTTGTCAATTTAGGATCTTCCACACTGCATGGAGTTTGTGAACCAGTACACTGAGATACCGCCTGAATTGAAGGCTGAGTATAGATATTGCTTCCACTACTCCATTTCAACTGCGAAATCTCTTTAGCTTGAAATTGTATCCATTCCATAATCAATCGGGTTCGACCTTCATCGTCTGCCGCAAGATCTGCCACCTGGGCGAAAGTTTTACACATATTATCGTATCTCAACTGTCCCAGAGTATTGCCCAACCCGTCATATGTTATTGCAATCCTCGTGTATGGTCGACTGACGTCCCTCCTCTATCTACGCAGTATATATCGATCCGGCAGTACGTTAACGTCGTTACGGATCAGTACTGCAATTGCATGTCTTCAAAGGATTCCTCGAAACTCAAACAAGTGAAGTTGCAAACATCACATTTATCCCTATGGAAGGAGACGAAAAATGATTTCTTCATACGTTGATCGCCGCAAACAACATCTTCCCTAACCTCATAAGTCGTCCCAAAACATCCCTCAGAAGTAGATATGAGGTCGCAATAAACCTTACCTATAAACTCAGTCTAGACTTCTTTGAATTTTGAAATTGTGTACACAGCCTGAAATTGCTTTTCCATTTCATATGTAGTTGCACATGGCACCATTTGGGAGAATGACTTAAAATCAGCCTGGAACTCCTTCTCCACCTTGTTCCTCAATGCTCGCTCATATTGTTCAACAAACTATTTCAAAGATGTCTTTGAGTG
>CAIGRS010015463.1:0-11115 GCA_903798395.1 Fraxinus floribunda
TGCAAGATTAATCTCTTTTTCTACATCTTTATTCAAAATCCGGTGATGTATTCAATGAAAATTTCTTGTTTTTCTCATTCTATTATTATGAGTAGCTAAATTTCATATTAGGGCAAACACTGTAATTTACTTGGAACCCTCTTTTTTCTTTTATTCAAAATTCTTGTTATTTTATCAAACATGTATTGATTTTGCCATGAGTTTAATGCGTTGATTACTTAATCATTAATTTGATGACTTTTTGAATCTTTTATGAATCGATGGGTGAGTTTGAAATTAGATCATATAGTAAAATTCAATAAATTAGCATAACATGTAGAGTTAGTTATACTAATTATTGCGGTCTTATATGAATTTTTAAATATAATATTTCGTTTAACTAAAGTTGATTCGCATAGAGATATGAGATTAAATTAATTAAATAGGCTCAATGAGAACTCGAGGGAGATAAATTAAATACAATAGAAGAATTTGATTGAACACTACATTAGGTTATAAATCTTGAATTAAGAAATTAAGGTGATGATCAATAGATGAAATTGTCATGCCATAATATCCATCCCATAGTTAAATCTTCGACCAACCTTTGTGTGCAAATTTTGATATTTTCTACAAGTTAGTAGTAGTTAGAAAAATAGTGACAACAATCACAATTCTTTGTTTCTCAAATAGTAGTTAAAAAAAATTAAATTAGGCATTAAAGAATTCGTGGAAACGATAATTTGGGACTCAAAGGTCCACCAAATTACTTGTTACACTATCGTACATTTGCGATAGAAAAACACAACAACAATCCTCCCAGTTAACTGACCGCACCCCAAATCGAGAATACTTAGGCACCTGAGAGAACCATGTCCAAGCAACAAGGCAAAATGACTCAATAACATGTACCGGTAAATCTAGGCTCCATAGTTTCTGAATCAGGTGTTCCCCGGGAGAGGAACCGATATACATTATTAGCAGCTAGTGACTATAAACCCAAATTACAGAGAAAACACCAATAACCACAAGATTTATCAAGAGAACCCAAAGGCAGTAACTATCTTAAATTAGCATCAAAACTCGAGAACGATACATAAACAATATTTCAAGAATACACACTTACAGACAGTAGCATCCAGGACAGAGCGTACAAATTTGTGCCCTTTCTCTTGGTTCATATCATATTTTACATGGTAGCAAACCCTTTCACGTACTCAAGATTAGCGCTATATACTAGAAATCGTCCTCACAATAGAAACAAGGTGGGAACTCTAAAGGGAAGGTCGTAATGGATAAGTATTGGCTAAAGGGGCAGAAGATAAGTCCAAAGAGCCTACACATATATTATTGGTACTACTACTTACTCATTAGCTGCCTCGCAAAGCAAGGCTCGAAGTACTAACCTTGTACATTCCGTGGGAAGTGTCCCAAAGGTAATGCAGGAAACAATATTGAGGATCTAGATGTAAGTCCTTGCTTCCGTAAATTTAGACAACACTCTTCGAACCTCTCTGCGGCATGGGTAGGTCGAGGATAATCAGAAAATAGCATCTTTCTGATTCTCTAATATATTGAACTTCACCATTCATGAGCCTCAAGATTTTTCTGCACATGCTTAGTCCTAGGCCTTCCTGGGACACCCATAGACCATTATGAAACATATCTTGAACCAGTTCAGGAGGAAGACCTTCACCTGGGCACATGATTCTTCATCAATGAAAAAGCAATATCAGTCACTAAGCTAGCATGGATATTTGAGAATTAAAGCTTAGACGGAGTAATGGAAGAATACAGAAAAAAAAAATGGATAGAAAATAAATTTACTGCTCAAAGAGGTATAAACAAGTTTAACAAAAATAAGAAAATCAACAATTATCTAATAAAGAATACAACATAAACTACAAGTTTATAATTGCAGAGACACTTCCAGTAACGTAATGCTCAAGCATCCAAGATGGAGATTCTATCATCCTGAATGAACTTACATGACATGATTATAGTTATTAAATACAGCATTTAGAATTTCTCAAAAGCTAAGTTGGATTTCCACAATCTCTTAAAGTGACTCAACCTAAATCCCCAAGCCAAGATATTAACTTCATGGTCAACCCGAATGGGTAGGAACAACATCAGGCTGCATTAGGTTCAATCGTTGGAAGTAGTAATATATTAGCATCCTTTTCACAGTTGGCAAGTAAAAGATGAAATGCTTCAATATTTATTGAATCATGGACAAAGTCATTATAAATCAGATGAATAAATGATCTTAGTTGGGTCAAAGCACCAAATAACTTTAGAAGAGATGAAAAGAGAGAGAGGATCAATTTTTACTATCATTAATTAAATCGATGAAACTAAAACCACTGAAATCTTAAAACATTTACAACTTGTGTTAAAATCATCAGGAGTGTATCCTCCATCATACAGTCCATACAAGGCTAGTTTGGTTTTGTAGATCTTCCATACGAACAGGTGTTCAGTGAAGAGCCGGAGACGGTACAACTGAACCTTGGCACAGCTTGGATGAGGTGTCAAAGATATCAAAATTGTGGCGGGGGTGTATTTCTACCTTGTTTAGCTTATCGGTGTTTCAAAGAAGACCTACATGGGACAACTTACTACTACTAACAGGCAGTATACTTGCTTCTAACAGAACCTATATAAAGAACAATTCTACTCCATTAATTGGACATTTAATTGTGTCATTAGGTTGAAGAAAATTAATAAATGGACAATGTCAGTGGCTTCCGAACACATAATGAGAAAAGGCATAAAGAGCGCATCATTTCATTAATGCTTCTTAAGACAGCTGCATTGCAAATGAATAACTCCGGAGTCACTTTCAGCCTATTTTTTGGTTTCTCATCTTTTGTCTATCTTTAGTCAGTTTAACGAAGGATCACTAAAGACTTCATGAAGCAGACAGAGAGTCAAGATCTTTGATGCCGTAAAAATTACTAGTAAAATAATCACAACAGTATTAACAAATTATTGATTTTAAATTTATTAACAAATTATTGAAAACCAATGCGGAAAATCATACCTAAATTCAATGTGCACAATAGTTATTCCATCAGAAATATGCTTTAAGCTTGGTCTAAGTTGAATTTCTACCCAACCTTCTGGAGATGGTGCATAATGCACCATGTTCAATAAGAAATCTGCCAAGACCTGTTGAATTCTAACTTGATCACCATAGACCGACAATGTCTTAATTTCTTCTGGGATATCTCGGATTAATTGCAGATCTCTTTCCCTCAGCAATAACATTACTTGGCTAACAACAGCATCTATTACACTCCCAAGTAAGAATTCTGCCTTCTCAAGCTCCAGTGAACTACTAGAAGATTGGCTAAAAATTAGTACATCTCTTTTTTTTACTAGCAACACGTAACAGATATGCAGCAACAGAAATATAAAGGTATTAGTTTAACAAGCTCTGAGAATCAGCAAATAAGCTTCTCACTCCATCCAAAACAGGTTGGATATATTCATCTTTTTACAATTGATATTACCTTGATATACAAATAAACAAAATTATTGGGACAAAAAATTCTGATGATGGAGCTAGAGTTGATGGATGATTTATGTTAAGGTGGTATTACTGTTTTCTTGAAGAAAAAAACATTAAGGATGTTATATTGCCATCGAAACAGACAGTTAAAAGTTCAAATCAGAACTTACCCATCCTCAATATTTTCCAGATCAACATCCTTTATAATCTTTAAGATCTGCTTTTCACAAGCAGCACTGGTTTCAAGAAACTGCTTTTGATCTTCTGTCAAATCTGTGGCTTCCAACAGTGAGTTAGTAAAGCGTATGCCACTTAATGGATTCTTTATTTCCTGACAAATGTAAGTCAGCTCTTTCATTTTTGAAACACACTTCTTTTCCTGTTGCCTGTGGACTTTTAAAGCTTGCTGCAATTCAGGACTCGCAATCTGTAAGAAACAAAATGCTCCTATAATTTGTCCCTCCATATTAACCCTCTTATTTGCAGTCAAAAGAGCTTGTATATATCTGCCACTTCGGTCAAAAAAGGAAAACGGGAACTTGTCAGTATCCTGGCCACCAATTGCATTATGCAAGACGATCATGAACTTTGTCATAGCATCTGTGCCTTTAAGCCGACAGCAACTGCCAAATACTTCCCCTACTAACAACTTTCCAATGATGTCCCCTCTGTTCCACCCAGTGAGCTTTTCTAGAGCAGTATTCCACTCAGAGCAACAGGTGTTGTCATCTGAAGCAAATATAGGTGGAATCAAAGGGTTTGGACTGTGTACAATAGCCTTGTAATCACCTTGAATGTGGATAAATTTGTCCATCACCAGTTTCTGTCCAGTAACGTCCTGTCCAACAAAGCAGACTCCAACAATATTGTTTGTGTAATCCTTACTAGAGCAAGCATTTACGACCACAAATACAGCCTTATTATGTTTTTCAGTGCCAAAAGTCCTCAACTTTATTTCCACGTTCTTATCTTCTTCACCTGCAATTATTAATTTTAGCACGAGGATATATCTTACCAAGCAAAGTAGATTGATGAATTACTGAAAAGTATTGCATGCATTCCTCGAGATTCGCCAATGGCATATTTTTCATCTCTCTTTTGATCAGTTCAATATGGTGCTTTTCACAGCAAAACAGGGTTGTCAATGTGCATAGATTTGACACTTGTCATGGATGAAACTTGTGACCAACAGAAAGTTTTTATAGTAGTATAATGCACAAGGGGTAGCTACAGCTGATAAAAGTCCGAAATCATTACAAGGGGTAGCTCTCAAGGTGGTTGCTTCTGAAGTAGATAGTAGAACACTAGAAATATTTAAAAAAATAAGGCTTATTTGAGAACAGGTAAGAATAGATATCATTTTCTTGTTTGTGTCTCGATGGGTTTGCATATTCAGAAAAAAAAAAAAAAATGATTTGCAGTCAGTACCATTTCATAATTAGACCTGCAATTTATACAGTCATTTAACATTAAAAGAATACACAAAGGCATACATACTTGGTGCTTAAGGATCTCGTACATAGAACAGTCAATGAGTAACAACGCTTTAACATTAAAAGCGTACCATTTCATAATTAGACCTGCAATTTATACAGTCATTTAACATTAAAAGAATACACAAAGGCATACATACTTGGTGCTTAAGGATCTCGTACATAGAACAGTCAATGAGTAACAACGCTTTAAAGATTTCAGATTTATATCGCGTGAAAGCTGTTCAGGATAATTAATAAGTCAAAGGAAGAATAGTTATGCCTTTTTCTCCTCTTCGGTCTACAATACCATTCACAAATAACAAAAGAAGGATAAATTAGACAAAAAGGAAAATAAAACAACCAACTAACTATATGGCTATAGGCATGAAGAAGAAATTAAGTATACTTGCATTTGAGTAGAATGTAAAGAAACATCCTTGATGATCTTAGAATATCAGCAGAATGATAAAATTTAAATAGATGGAATACCTCTTAGAGCACGAAACAGAAGCTTGTCCACAGTTTCTACTGATTCTTTATGAACAAGATCATGAACCAAGGACTTCCCCATTGCTTCTTCAACGGATAGTCCTGTCAAATCTGCAACTTTTGCATTCCACCCATTTATATGGCCTTCAACATCTACAGCAAAAATGGGAGCTGTTGCAGTCTCTATCAACCTAACCATTTCTCTGGCAACAGAACTAAGCTCATCCATCCTTTGCAAGTCCAAGTCCAAGTCCCCACTCTGAGCTTGTACGACAGCCTTAGAATTGCTTCTATCAGCATCCCTGAAAGAATCTCGTAAAATGAGCTGCAAAGAGTGAATGGCATCCATTTCCGCATTCTCCCAAGGCATACTCCGGCTCTTAACCACTTCTAGAAATGCTATGAATGAAGAACGCGGGTGCAGCCTCTGGCCATCATCTTTATCCTCTGGATGATGCTTAGCCCCACCCCACTTAATCTCTTTAGCAGTGTGGGAACGGAACCAGAATAAGAAGTCTCTTGAAGTGATATATGCAACAGCCATCCCACAAACAGCATCCCCAAGCGAGGCTGCCCCTGGATACCCTGCATCAGCCAGACTATCAGTGCTCAAACCTGTAGAGTCTCCATGGAAAGCCAACAACCATTCCACAATGTCCTTTACTTGCATTTCAGAAGGTGTCACGCCCAATGGATAATACTTCCCCTTGTAATAAAGTGCAGCACCATCACATTTCACAAGATCCATAATGCTAGGGCCTTGGGTAACGATGCCAGTAGGAGAATCTCGAAGCAGCATGTCACATAACAGCGTTTGTGTCCTCAAAACACGTTTCTCAGACAACTGTGATGCTAATTGCAGTTCCATGTTTAACTGAAGCCCGAATGCCTGCATTAGGAATTCACAAGCATAACGAAGTGGGAACGGAATGCACCTAGCAGAAGTGTGATGGCCAACAACCAATCCCCACAGCCTCATAGAATTTCTTCCTCCAACACCATCCTCGTCATTTCCATTAATAATAACTGCCAAAGTCAGTGAGGCAATTGACCCCATATTTGCCATGTACTGAGCATGGCAGCCATGAGGAGCCCTAAGCGTTGAACCAACTAAACACAGAGGCTGCATTAGCGATTCATCCTGAATCACCCTGACATGGGTGGCATGACAGTCCACGATCATCCTAACCCTATTTTGCATAAATAAAAACCTTGATGCCTGAGGAATATCTGTGGCAGGATAATGCAAACCGATATATGGCTCTAAGTCCTCCCTCTTACTCTCAGCCACAACCTCACCATGCTCGTCCTCGTGAAACTTATAAACCATAACCCTATCATACCCCGTGAGCTCCCTCACACTCTCAACAACCGTATCACACAAAAGCTTAATGTCCCCACCAGGGAGCGACTGCAAATGCGAAATAGCCCTCACTGCAAGTTTCTGTGATTGGACAGCACCGGCAATAGACAGGGCTGGATCCTCTGTCCTTGCAGGCTCTAAATCAATCACTATGGCAACATCTATCCTATGCAAAATACCATAAAATGGCCTCCCGGAATTCTTAGAGTGAATCCAAATCGGATTCAATAAAGTGATCTCCCGTGCCCCAAACGCCCTCTCAAGCAAAACAGAGCAGGATGGGGTAAAAAGGGTACGCACATCAGTCCCAATTGTCAAAATATCAGGCTTCTCAAGACTTGGGACTGATTGAGGTGTTAAACCAAGCATTTCACGGGCATTTTCCGAGTAAGATATCACGCGAAAATTAGACTCATCCACGGCTATCATACAACCGAAGGGTTGAATATGGCCACCACGTTGCATTTTCGACAAATAAGTAGCGATTTGCTTCTCGGGAACAGATTGTGTTGTGGTTTTAATAATCTGTGAATAATCAAATGATTTTCCTGACTCACCCGATTGCTCAAAGACAGCATGGAGCATGGCATCAACTGTGTACTGTGCAACAGCTTTGCTAATCGGTTCTCTTTGATTGCTGCTAGAATTTACATTAACATTACTATGATGACGAGGATTGCTTGTACCTGACGATTGAGCTTGAGTTAAAGACCGAGAATTGTGAATATTAGCATGCGTTTCTCTGCTTCCAGAAGCCATTTTCTTCCGGGAAAAAAAGTTACCTTTTTAAGTTCTTGAATTTCATGGAAAATATATGGTCGAGGGCACAAACAAAAACAAATAGGGGAGAAAAATCAAAGTAAAAAACGAAAAGAGATCATATATAACACTTCTGGGCACCAAGAATTTGGGTGAAATTGGGTTTTGGCACCAGACTTCTATTCGGTAAGTGTGTGGTGGTGGCGGTGGTTAGGGAGTGGAGTGTGAGATGTCCTCGCTGTGGGGTTTGTTCTAACTTATGAGGTGATATTTTTGAAGTATCTACTTTTATAAATAAGTGATTTATTTGTTAGTTCACGGATAATTAAAAATAATTTAATTTTAATAAATTTATAAATAGTTGGCAAATATTATTTTTATTTAACGCTGTTAGGAAAAATATCGCTCTTACACACAATTGATGAAATCGGAAAAAAAAAAATAGAATAAGAAAATCGTAAATGTTTTGTGGATACTATATATAATTACTGTTTTAAAAAGTAGGTAAAAGTTGTAACAACGTCTTAACATTAAAAAGGTCAAATGACATTTTTTTTTTGTAACGCTTATTTTAAGGAGTGGTATAGTGCTCGGTTGAAATGTCATTTAACCCCTTTTCACTCCTTGTATTATAAATTAAGCAATTTTTATCAATTTAGGTGAGCACGTGAGACGAATAGGTGAGATTTGAAATTAAAAATAAAAATAAGGTGAATTTCCTTATCTAAAGTTAAAACTCACTGATTCAATTCAATATATATTACACTTCTGTATGTGAAATTTGTTGACATCCCCCGATATCTAATTAAGATTGTTTGTTATATGCACTTAGCTAGTGATAAATTAATGTTGGATCTATATGGTCAGCTCATACTTATGATCATCGTGGTTTGAGGGAGCATATTGATTGTAGGTTCCTTACACTATTAAAACATCCTATTACTTAATGACATTCAGAAGAACTTACGTCAACTCCCACTAATTCCATCAATCACATGCTATAACTTCTTTCTCTAATCTGTTCATTAATTATTGAGGACCCCATTTAAGGTCGGCTTCATGATAACCTATGGAGCCGAACTCTGCAACCAATGAGAACATGCTATTGGCGTACTTTCACAGTTCGGTACTGTATGTTGATTTGACAGCAACCAATCAGGACTTAAACTACTGGCATATGTTTCAAGTTCGACACTGTAGCTGACAAGACATGAATATTATAGATACGGGCCCATCATGTCCTATAAAGAGGACAATATCCTTAGGGGAAAAAAGGGAAGGAAGCCCAGCAACTTCATATTTCAAATATCTCATTTGATAAAAACACTTGTAGTTTATAAGTAATTATCAATAAAAATCATTATTTACACTTGAAGTTGACTTGAATTTTGGTTATATAATTTTCGACGTCAACAAAATTTATGTAGAAGTATATTGATGTTGTTCGATAAGATTTAAATTTTAAATTTTAATCTAACTCAAAGTTAATAATTAATTTTAACCACATAATTTATGGGTCCCACAACTTTTTAATAATATATTTCATCAACTTTTATCAATATCTAATAAAAATAAAATTTTAATTTCCACCACACATAAACATTATATATAAATGAAGAAAAAAGGGAATTCGTATTCTGGGGATATTTAAGTCCAAAACTAATCTCACCATCAAGATGTTTATTATAATTTTTTAGGATAATTGTATTTCCATCATAATTTTTATTCCTTACACTACATTTTAATTGCATTTAAGGCTTTAATTTTTTTCATTATAACACTTATATCCATAACGATTTTTCATGGAATTCTAATCCTCAAAATTTTCATTTATCGACACATTTTGTATTTGACAACAATTTTATGTCAAAAAGTTCATTGAAATGACATAAAATATCTTCTTTTTTCAACATATTTTTAAAAAGTAAATAAAAAAGTGCAAAAACGTATTTTTCTCTCGTTTTAAAACATGAAAATAGAAAAAAAATAATAATAATTGATATGAATCATCATGAAAGACGAGATTAATGGAAGGTTGAAGATAAGAAGTCAATCAAAGAAAAAGGTTAAAGAAATAACTACTACAATGAGTAAAGATGTAGGAATTTAACTGTGATTAAAAAGTGGCTTGTGAAATACTAAGAAATTATGATGACAACGGGACTTTTTACATTTATTATTGGAAATTTGTGGACATGGAGACAGGAGAGTGTCCAATTTTTTCCAACAGAAGCAGGGTTTAATTGGTGGAATTATGTGGATACAGACAAAGGGCCACGTGGGGAATTTGGAATTCACAACCCTTTTTTTTATATTATTTAATTTATTTATGTGAAGAGACTTTACTTTTTGGAACTTTACCTACTCCCACCTCAAAAAAAAATCTGACATTCTTAGCTATTGTTTGATGTATCTTTATTTTTGAAATATATTTTTCTATCTCATTTTTAATTACACATTTTTCAATGAAATAATATTACACGAAAATTTAAAAAAAATCTTAATATTTAATCATACATTTTTCAACAAAATATTATTCTAAAATATTTTCTGACCAAAAAAAAAAATGAGACTCAAATATGTTCTTAATAACATGTTAAAACTATAAATGTTTAATAAATCAAAATGTAATAATTTTTAGTTAATTTTCATTAGTTATAAGCAATTATTTGTAGACCGATCATGGTGTCAACTCGGAAAATGTATAAGAATAAAAAAATTGAACTAATAGAAAAAATCAAATAAATGAATAATTTTTTGAGATAATTAAAATACGATTAAAAGTCATCCTTGCTGACTAAACTTCTAGAAGCTTGTCTCGCTTTAGGAGAAGGTGAAGATAGTCCACGATCCAGATACAATGCAGACTACTTTGTAAACTGTAATGGATAGGTTTTTAAATATCAACTTTGAAAAGATTTTGATCTTTTCCCAGTTGCGGGTTTGCAGCATGACAGTTTGCTGCAGAATTTTTTATTTTTTATTTTTGTTTTTTGGTGGGTGGAGGGAGAGTGGGGGGGTGAAAATATTATTTATTAAAGGGAACAATACATGTTTAGTCCCTACTTGATGAAATTAAAATCATTTTTTTAGTAAATTTTGATAAAAATTGATAAAATGTATGGTTGAAAAGTTATGATCCCATAAAATGTACGGTTAAATTTAGTTGTTGACTTTGATTAAGATTAAAATTTGAATTTTACTAAAAAGGGAATTGAGGTGTTTGAACGTACAGTTTCAAAATTAAGAAACTTGTTTCAAAATTTCAAAAAATCGAGCCATAATTAAATTTTATTAATTAAATCAATAATTAAATACATTAAGATCACAATATTATACACTATATGGTCACACTTTTCGACCCGACCCGACCCAACCCAATAGACACCACCAATATTGCATGTACCACTACAATTTTTGATTATCACCGGAACCACCACCACTTCACCATAAACATGAGCACCATCAACACTAGGGGTGGGTAAAAAAATCGAAAAACTGACCAAATCAAACCGACTCGGTCGGTTTGGGTC
>CAIGRS010015487.1:0-17653 GCA_903798395.1 Fraxinus floribunda
AAAATTTTCGGGGTATTACATTCTTGCCATATATTTTATAATTGGCATGCTTCCCTGCTTTGCAGCGACCGTCTTGACCTTTATCTTGTACGCTGGGCTGCATCTAAAGCTTCTGAGTGTGTTTGCTGAACCACATCCCAGATGTCTCTTGTTGTGGTTAAGAACATGCACATATCGCTGATCTCCGTTGCCATTGAATTCCAAATCCATGCCATTATCATTTAATCTTTTTAATCTCAAGCATCAAATCGAGGACCCCCTCTGTCTAGTCTAGTACCAAGCAGATGGCTCAGTTTGCCTTTCCCCTTGAGAAGCGTGTAAACAAGTTGGGACCACTTTAACTAGTTCATCCCGTTTAGTCCTGGATCTATTGTGGATCTCCAGTGGAATGATGCAGCATCACCTCCTTGGATTGTGTTGTGGCGATCGTCTCGATAACATCTGACATATCTCCAGTCAATTGAAATTTAGCGATGAAGGCCATGAAATTGAAATGAAAGGAAGTAACTGCTAGTAAGCGATGAAGGCCGAGAATTTTATTTTATTTTCATTCAAAAAACTGAACGTTATGGCTCAGATACTATGTGAGAAATTGAGAAGAACAGTTGTTTCTCATTATATGAATTTTATACAAAGCATTGCCTTTATATACATAACACTAATTTCAATTACATTCAGATCCCACATTCACAGGGATTAATTTGCATCAGACCCGACATTCATAGGGATGTGCCGAATCACCTCCTTAACTCTAGGAATATATAGCTATTATGTTATTTCCTAAAATAACTATTTTCCTAGGATAATAGCTCGCATTTTCCACAATGTGTTCAATCGCTTCCTAATCTACATTTATAGTGGTTTCCTCTACAATGAATGACAGGTCTATGATTTTAGAATTAAAACTGATTTGGATAGATAATTATTCAATGTTTTTGGGACCATGGTTCCCATAGTATTTAGGATTCATAGAGGAATTGCTTAATTTTTTGGCACTTGGACCACCTCATGATACCTGCAGTCTCATTCCAAAGGCTTATTTCTCTCTCTGTGGGTTTATTTCACGCTACACCAGATGTAATATATCAATTGTCTACCCTTATCTCTTTTACACACCAAGTGTGCACTGTATGATGGAGATAGATATAATGACGCAGTCTGCATGGTTTAACATAGAACACTTAGCATATGTGATTATTACTTTCTATTGTTTATTCTAGGTATGGGCTATGGAGTGAATGTTTTAGTGAAGAATCGTGTTTCCTAGGATTCCAGTCTTTGTTATCTGAGTGAAGTTCATTTTCTTTTAAAGGTTCACTAACAGCCAACATATGCTTTCATTCACTTTTTTTTTTCTAATAAGTTTCAAATCACATTGTGCACTACACATTTTTGACACTGCAGAATAGGCTTCTTTATCTATCTGTTTTTGTGTTTAAAGATCAAATATTTAATTGCAAATATTAGTACGAACAACCAATGCTATGAAATTTCTTAGTAGAATGAGATCTCGACAAAGTTGACCACTGTTATAGCAAATTTGATTTGGGAACTTCTGTAAAGAAATAAGAGCTTCTTATATAGTATGAATCAGTTTCCTAATACATTATTCAACAAGCTTTAGGAGATTTACCCTGTTGTAAGGCAGGAGATTGCAGTGCCCATAGATGTAGTTCTTCAGGTAGTGGTCATGATGGTTCCGATCATTCTGTTCCCTAGCTTTATGACCATAGTGAATGTCACAAATTTTCTTTTCGATCTACTTTTGTTGTTATCTATGTGTTCAAATTTTCATGGAACTCAATTACTTTAGTTCAATTATTCTAGCACTTATTTTTCACTGATATATGAATATTTTATTTGAATGTCTTTTAATTTTATCATGAATGTATTTTCTTGAGACATGACTAATATAGATTTCTTTATCCAGTTTCGAGGCATAGAACCCTCATGAACTTGTTTGACAAAGTTCCTGTCGTTGATAAGGGTGCATTTGTGGCACCTAGTGCTTCGCTAATTGGGGATGTTCATGTTGGTTCTAATTCCTCTATTTGGTATGGATGTGTTCTCAGAGGTAAGTGTCTTAACAAGTTAAAAATAGCCAATGTTTATTGGATTTCAATTTCGATTAAGTCAGCTAACCAAACATGACAAACTTCCTTCATTTCTGTCTCCAGGGAATTCCTTTATGTAGTACACAAATATGAATAACATACTTCAAAATTGAGTCCATAATTAATATATGCATGTTAATGCTGAGCATGTTATCTCTAGTCATTCCTTGAATAGATGTGATTGAAGATTTTTAACACTCCACTTGATAGAAAAACCCAATTAGTGTTTAAGTTGAGAGTATGTGCTCTTGACATAAAGAATAGTAAGATTGCAATTTAAATGTTTCCCCTTTTCTTCCCCATCTTTTATTACTTTGTTATGTCCTTTTCTCACTCTTTCAACTGTGAATCATGACTTGTCATTGAGTTAAGAAATGTCCTTTTTAACATTTTCATGGACAGATGGCTCCCCATTAGTACCATTGTTACTTGCGTATGCTCAATTAAAATAAGCTTACAACTTTATTGCAGAACAGTCGTGCAGCAAATTACCACCCTTTCCTCAAATTGTTAATTGCCATAAGTTGCTTAAAGATTCTTTAAGCAATTATTCCCTATCATCTAAGCATCCATCTCAAATTCAGAAATTCTTCTCAAAAACTGCACATTCAATTCTCTGTGCGATATCCTTTTTGTTAGAAAATAACTTCGGTCTCAATAAGTGACTTCCAGAGGCATGTGCACTAATGTCAAGGTTCAGTTATGCCTATGTTGTAATATGAAAATTATAAATCATTATCACTCTTTATATGTTTTTTTTACACCTTTTAATGCCTACCACAAACTTAATTGATTAGTTTGATGTACAAACATCTTTCTTGTTAAGTTCAAGTAGGACAACCTTTTCTGATTCAAAAGGAAATTAGTAATTTGTTTTGAGTTTTGTGCGACACTTTTAAGTGTATACTTTGAAAGCCAAAAGCCAAATGCGTGATTTTTAATTTGAAGTATAGTCGTACTTAGATTGAAGTGCTATACCGACGAGGGTCCAATATAGGTATTCATACTTTTTATGTCTATGAACTAAAACATACTTCACATTTTTGTAATATATAAACTGTTAAACAATGCACAAGTTTCCTTGTTTCCGTGATTAGTGGAAGTTACTCATGTTTTGGAAAACGACTTGGCCTAATGTTAGCAGAAGTGAGTCCCAAGCATTGTCTGCAATGGTTTTTGGAATATATTGCCATAGAAAATTTTACTTTTTTCTCTCATGTAGTTTATCTATTTGTATATCTTTTTACTTTTATGGCGGATGAGCTCACTGGACAATGAAGTTCCTTAGCATATGTTATTCGCTAATGACATGGTTGATGCAAGTTAGAAACTTGAGTACTTAGGAGTACAAAAGTTTTGGCGTTAAGCGGAACCAGTATACAGTATTGTGTGAAGATCCCTATAGCCAATTTTTCAAAATAGTGGTCAGACATACCATGCTCTATTGTACTGGGCTATTAATGGATGAGATGACCATAAAATTAATGTAGCTAAAATGAGGATGTTAAAATGAATATACGATTATACTAGAATGGGTAAAATAAGATATGAAAATATTTCAAACAATTAGAGGTGGTACAGATCGAGGATATAATAAGGGAATCACTAGTTAGATGGTTAGGACATGCCTTGCATAGTCCTAAAGAGATCCCCATTCGTAAAAATTAAATCTCTTAAGATTATATATTGTGGTTGCTTCAAATCTAGTTGCTTTAGACCATCTGTAGATGTAGCAATTAACCGCTAAAAAAGCACGGGAACGGACACGTGAAAACATGAATTTTGGAAATGTACAACTGTACATTTATATATTATATCTTTATTTTTATACTTTTAATATAGGATGGGACACATGGCATGTTGGATGCTTGTCCGAGTGATGCCCTTGAAGTATCCTTAGTGTTAGAAATTTATAAAAAATATATAAAAATTAGGACGCTACACCTGGCTTGTCGGACACTTGCCCCAATCTCCAAAGAGTGTTCGTGTTCAACATGACACGTGTCTGACACGGACACATTCCCTTAGTTAAGAGTGTCTGTTCTTCATTGGTTAACCGTTTTGAGTGAGAAAAAGGATTTATGTGAACAACTCTTATTGGGAGTAAAGCTTAATTTGTTGATTTGTTTATCTATGTATATTATGATCTCTCATGTTGTCCAGTTAAAAAGAAAAAGGAAATGAAAAGAAGAACGTTGCTTCCTATACGAATCAATTTGACTAAGCCTTGTTGCATGCTTATTTAAGGGCATGGAACCTCTTTATTTTTTTTATTTTTTTGCAGAGCTGTCTTGTGGACCATCTCCAATTTTAAACCATAAAATTGTCAAATCTTTCTCATTTACCCCGTTCCATGTGATTTTTGATCAGCTAAAAATTCTAGAGGTCAGGAAAGTTGTGGGTAACTGAACTTCATTCTATTAGAATTGGGTCACTTAATGTATACTTTTATTTTAGTGAAGTCATTCTTCAAAGTCTATTATTAGCTTACCAAACAGAAGAATTTCATGGATGTTTACATAGCTTAAATATGTGCCTGTTTGGCTAAGGTTAAAAGATTTACGTATGAGTAACTTTAGTAAATAAGTTAACTTCGAAAAATAATGTTTTCTTTGGTAGAAGTTAACTTTTAGCTTACTATATAAGTAAGTTATTTTTAAAGTAACTAATAATTAACTTAGCCAAATATGTTTGGAAAAGAAGTTAATAAGAATGTAACTTTAAGCTACTTCTAAGCTTAGCTAACCATTCTATTGGATCTGAAACAAAATAATGTTTTCATTGGTAAAGTGAACCATAAGTTTCTTATTTGAAAGTAACTTTTATTTTTAAAGTAAATGTTAACTTTGCCAAATATGTTTGGAAAAAAGTTAGCCTGTTTGGTATACATTAAAATTTTCATTTTCATTCTTTTACTTATTTTCAATCACACATTCTTCAATAAAATAATATTTTTCATCACATCAATAACTTTTCCTTCTTTTTCAACCACACATTCTCTATCAATCTACTATTCCAGAATATATTTTTCCAAAATAATGTGGCTCAAACACACCTTTAATAAAAAAGTAACTTTAAGGTACTTCTAAGNCACACATTTTTTAATAAAATAATATTTTCCATCACATCAATTACTTTTCCTTTCAACCACACACTATCCATCAATTTACTATTTCAGAATACATTCTTCCAAAATAATATGGCTCAAACACACCTTTAATAAAAAAGTAACTTTAAGGTACTTCTAAGCTTAGCCAACTGCGTTAACATTTCTATTTCCCAAGCTAATGGATTTGGATGGAGTGACTTGATTGAAGCACGATTATAAATTTCATGACCAAATTGTGATAGAATGAACAGCAATTCCTTTGAAATTGATGCATAGGTTCGATGATTCCCAGAACTATTTAGCCTTTTACACTTATTTCAAAGTCTATCAATTGCCATAGCTTTTGCATCTAGCAGCCTATGTTGCATATGCATAAACTATCTTAGGACGTGTTCGGTAGAGATTAAAATCGGATTAAAATTGAAAAACTAGCCGTTATTATTGATTTCGATTAGACGAATGAGAACCAATAACGATCATATTTTCAATTTTAATTGAATTTTAAGCATGACCGAATACGCCCTTAATTAGTTGCTCTGCAATTTATTTTCGCCGACGATCTAAAAAGACTCAGGAATGTATTCTTTTCTTTATTCTATCGCATCTTGTTTTATCACAGACCCATATCAATACTCTCACCTAAGCTATACTTTATTTATGGAAAATGTTGTTTCTTGATAGCCTAATGATGCAAAATGGAACGTATATTCTAGGCAAAAACGAAATCAAATCAATTGAGAATAGATTTTTCATTATTGCGTTTTATTGATTTTGGTAAGATAGTAGGTTTGTCTCCTTTTTAAAAGGAAATTCTAGTTTTCCTTGTAGGTTCATTGATTGTAATCTACACATTGTATTTGAACAAAACCAACAATCTTCCTCCCATTTCACTCTTCCTAATTTCTTCTTAATTGTTCTTGTTAGTTGCAATCGGCATCACCTAACATGTAATTTCATCTTGTACTAGTGTCCTTCTGATCTTTTAGATTAGAAATTTGTTGTTCACAACCCTCTAAATAATCATCCATTCAAATCTACTATCTTCGTGCAAGTAATTCACATTTAAAACACTACACTTTGTGTACTTGGTCTACTCTTACCTTATTTTACATTCTATGTTTTCATAATATTATCTCCCAAACTCTAATTTGTAAGTAATTACCTATTTTATCCCATCCTCTATGATGATATTACCCAAAAAAAA
Source organism: Fraxinus floribunda (assembly GCA_903798395.1). Lineage (NCBI taxonomy): Eukaryota > Viridiplantae > Streptophyta > Magnoliopsida > Lamiales > Oleaceae > Fraxinus > Fraxinus floribunda. The sequence continues at coordinate 6,428 of CAIGRS010015487.1, forward strand.
TTTAGATTATCTTGTAATGTAAATTCATCCATTATTGGAACAACCAAATATAGACTTAAAGCTTTATTTCAATGCTCCTTCACACTACTTGGTAAACACCATAGACTCTCCTGCAGTAGTGTTCATGTAGGTACAATAATGAGAAAGGGAGAACATAGAGGAAGAATAGAAAAATTTGATGAAAACTTCAGTTGCGGAAAATATTGGAGTCAATGACCTAATTATTCAGTCACAGTAGCATGATATGTATAAGTTTCTAACAAGTGAAACTTACTAGAATAAAAAATAGGAACTTCAAAAACAAATAAATATTACATGGAAATAACTAATATCTTCTAGAATTGTGCCTGCAGTAAGGGCAAGTCTACTTCTAGGTATATGCTGAAGAATGAGATAATATTTTAGCCAGAGGTTACCTTTTGCTAGATGAATATTAGGATGTTACTTCTTTGGAATTACATCAGGAGTTGCCCCCATTGAGAAACATTTAACATGCAATTGACTTAACTCCTTGGAGGGGGAGTTAAGATGAATAGGAAACATGACTTCTAGCTAAGGTTTTTTCATTCACTTATCCTTGTATTGTGCATGTTATACTCACTCAAAAGGAGGACATATCTTGGATAATGTGTAGGGATGCTAAAGCCATCAAGAAAATCTCAATTAAGTCTGTGTTTCCTATTCCTATGCTAGAAGATGCGTTGGCTGAGATGGTTCTATGTGGTTTTCCCAGATAGGCTTACATAGTGGATACTATCAAATGAGGATTACACCAGGAGATGAGTGGAAAACAATCTATAATACTCAAGATAGCTTGTATGTGTGACGAATTGTGCCTTTCAGAATTTCTAATGCTCCTACTACTTTCATGAAAGTGATGAAACATAATTTTTGACCCTTTATTGGAAATTTCTTGTTGCTTATGATGTTTTCTTTTATAGCCTGTCGAAGGAAGAATATCTTGATCACCTTAGGATTGAGACAATAACCGAGAAGGGAGGATTTCATTAGACCCTACAACCAATAGATCCTTCTAAGAAATAAAACAAAGGATGTATGGGGCCTCTCTATTGAGACACCCTGAGTTTTTAATGGTTTTAAGATAACATCTGATAAGGCATTGACATAGGTTTCAGTTATGCCAGAATGATCATCCCACAGCCTACTCTAGTGAAAAACTTAATGAGACTAAATAATCGTATTCCAACACATGGTTTTAGACAGAGAAAGAGAGAGAGAGTTTTATGAACTGGTGTAATTTATTCGTTATTGGCAATCCTTTTTTTTTTTTTTTTTGCCTAAGGAGTTTGTCCTTTATTTCACCATTTAGCCTTCAGATTCCTGAAATCCCAATTTAAGTTGAGTTGAAGACATGTAAAGTGGGATAAATTTCTTTTAACAATTTATATTTGTTCTTAGGCATTATGTTGGGTTGATGATACAGCTGCAAATGCTAATCATCTTTCCATTGGTATCCATTCTATAACCAATAAAGTGATGGGTTTTGAAAGACTTTAGGAAGAGTACTGTAACTATCCTGATTCTGAAGCAGTTTTATGGTCCTGTCAGCTAGCCCAAGTAGAGATCATGAAAATTTTCTTGTTAGGGACCCTTGCCTCTTCAAGGGAAATGTTTTGTATGGTCATCCTGCTTCACTGGAATACTCATTACATGGGAAATAAAAGTTGGTCTATCTGGACATTGGGTAGGGATAAGACAATAACCCTAGTGGAAGATGGGATTTATGGGCCTCTTTGAAACATGATGTTGCTTATATGGTCTCCAAGTGTTGTCATTGTCAATTAGGTAAATTAAGAAACAGAACACTTAAATACACTCCACTTTCTTGCCCCACATAATCATTAACATGATCTTAGCATGGACTTTGTCCTTGGGTTACCTATATAATTAGAATTTACTTTCATGTAGTTGTGAAAATATTCCCTAAATGGCTTTTTTCATTCCATTTTCCTTCCATGTTGTAGATTGTTTTTGACGTTGTTTATTTGAATGTTTTAAGTTATACCATTATATCTAATAGAGATGCTAAGTTAGTTACCTTGGAAAACACCATGGAAATTGTTTCATACCACTTTGAAATACTTGGGGTGCTTTTTATCCTTAGTGGGGCGAATAGAGGTTGTTAATCATTGTCTAGATACTAACCTTTTATTGGTGAAAAAACTGGTATCTTGTCTTTCCATTGCCTTCTCTCTTGATAAGCAAAAAAGTAAATATAAAAAGGAAAATTTTGAAGAAGGAAAAAACATATAATTTTCCAATCTTTCTTAGGATGTGTTTGAGCCACAATTTTTGTTGAAAATGAGTATTTTAATTGTAAATTTTTGGAGAATGTGGGTGGAAAAAGTTTTGAGTTTACGTGCAAATTATTTTAGTGTGAGAACGTGTGATTGAAAATGAGTTTGGAAAAGATGAGTTTTTAAATAATGGGGATCAAAAAAGGGCTTATTGTCTTGATTTTTTTAAGTTTCCTCTATTCTTTTTTATTCATAATTTCTCTTTTTACACCTATCTTTTTCTTATTTGAATGCAAAGGTAGTATTATATATACTTAAAATGGAACACGTGTTTTGGATGGAAACCATCCAAAAGGGATTTATGTATTCCATAGTTGAAGGTTGATCTAAATGCCAAGGCAAGTAGGTGGGGTACCAAGTGCCATTGAACCCAAATGTAGGGGACGACCACGTCTACAATTTTCCGTTTCAAAAATACATGTATATTGAAGGTTACGGTAGGAAGTAGATAATAGTTTACTTTCTTGGTTTTAATTATTAAACCTTTTAAGTTAAGGATGTTTACATTTTGTCATTGCATTAGGTTTACATTCTTGTTAGGAATTTCAATATGGTCCTCATCAATTTATGATTTCTCTCCACCAATAAAATCTTGGAGATGCTACTGCATCTCTGTGCATACATCCAGGATCTTGTTTTTTTTTTTTTTGTGTCCAATCTAGATGATGTCAGTTCTCCTTTTTTTTTTTTGATAGATAATCCAAATTTTTTATTGATGTCAGTTCCCTGTTGGCCCAGCCTGTCCTGCAAAAATCACACCAGGCCAGACAGCCTGGTAGGTTGTCCTGTACTGGGCCAGTTCATCAAAACCATAAAAACTTGGGACAATGGTAAACAGTGCAAAATGCAAAATTCTGATGATGAACCAACTACCAAGGTTTACCTAGCAAGCCTTGATTCAAATATCAAGGAACCCATACTAGTAATCTAGGCAAGCCAGAAGCCTTGGTTCAAATACCAAGGTCAAGGTGAGTTGGTTTTAAACCAAGTGCTGCGAAAGCAAATTTAGGAATGTTTGTTTAACGTATCTATAAACAAAAAATGAACATTAACAAAGGGTAGAAGTTTTAACTGTTTGGCAGATTTGACAAGTGAGACTACAACCTTTAATAAAATGGTTGCAGGCAAAAGCCTTCAATAAAGATTGTTGCTTTTTTCTCTCCTAATTATTTTTTCAAATAAATTTCATATTCTTTCATACATGCATGATGTGCCTGGCAGTCCATTTCATAAATAAAATATGTATAAAAATAAATAAAGGAAGAGAGAGAGAGCCCCGTTACTTAAAATAAAGGCACTAGCTGATTGTTTTAATGAAAGCTGTTGCAGGCAAAAGCCTTGAATAATGGTTGTTGCCTTTATTCTCTCCTTATATTATTTTTTTTTTCTCAAAAAAATTCATATTTTTTCATACATGCACGGGCCTGGCGGTCCATTATGTAAATTTTTAAAAAACAAAAAATATATTTCAAAATGAATAAAGGAAGAGAGAGCCCTGTTAGCTGTCGTCTGCAGATTTTACAAGGGAAAATGTCAAATTTGCAGAAAACTTAATTTTTTCCCCCATTTGTGAACATTCATTTTATGTTTATAAATACATTACTTATCATTTTTACACAATTTCCTTGTGGATCAGACTATATAAAACCAAGTCACCTCAATATTGGTATTTGAACTAAGGCTTCTAGCTTCCCTTGATTCAATTACAGAGGATGGGTTCCTTGATATTTGAACTAAAGCTTGCCTTGCAAGTCTTGGTAATTTTTTTTTTTTTGACGGAAACTAGTCTTCATAGTTTGTTTTGGTTCATCAGGAATTAAGAATTTGGCATTTTGCACTTTTTGCCATTTTGACCTTCCGTCTTTTCTTCTTTTTAGTTGTTTTGGTGAACCAGCCTGTTAAAGGAATGGGCTACCCGGCAGTCTGGTCTCTGTAATTTTTTGGAGGCTGGGCTAGGCCAGGACAGTGACCGACATTGGCTATGCTGTTCAGCAGGTGAGTGGGCCACTTCGAACTGGCTCAACTGGCCTGCCCATTTTGACAACTCTACGTGGTGATTCATGTTGCATAGAATTTGCTCGTCTTTCTGCTTGTGGTTATATAATGAATTTGTGCAGGTGATGCTAACAGTATCAGTATTGGAACTGGGACGAACATACAAGATAATTCCCTTGTTCACGTTGCTAAATCCAATCTTAGTGGGAAGGTCTTGCCAACTACTATTGGCAACAATGTCACTGTAGGTTAGTTACGTTAAAGCGACTTTTGTATAAAAACCTGACCCTTGTGATGCTCTTAATCCCGAGGAATAACTTCCACATTGACCTGGACAGGTCATAGTGCTGTCTTACATGGATGCACTGTTGAGGACGAGACATTTGTTGGGATGGGTGCAATATTGCTTGATGGGGTGGTACTAGAGAAACAAGCCATGGTTGCAGCAGGTGCTCTTGTGAGGCAGAATACAAGAATACCTTCTGGAGAGGTTTGACTCTGAGTCAATCAATTATTGTTGATTATTACTAATTGCCAATTTCTGTTTCTTATATATTTGTTATGGTAATACGAAAATTGTATTTTTTTTCATTTTTTTTTAGTTTTGTGGATAGACTGTTCAAAAACCTTTAATTATCTATATTTAAGTTTGCCCATTTTAAATTTCATGAACTTCTGTGTCGTATTTCTACCAAAAAGTATATAAATCTGAACCCTGAGGGGTTGCTCAATTGGTCGGATCTTGGATTTGCTCCTCAATGGTCACCAGTTCGAGTCCCCTCAAGGCATTGAGGTGAGTACAAGCTGTAAATTTCAGGGTTTCGTGGGATTAGTCGAGGTGCGCGCAAGCGACCTGGACATCCACGATTATATAAAAAAAAAGAGTATATAAATCTGTCCTATTAGTTGGCAAACTACTAGCAACATTTCAGTCAGTTTCAATTGAGGAAATTGAGTCTTGACTGACTGCATAAGTTTGGGTTGAGAAAATAATTTAATAAATGGTAAACTGCAAATTTTATTGAACTACTGTATTGTTGTAACACAATGGAAGGACCATAACAAATGGAGAACATTGCTAAACCTGATTTTTCAAATACAGGTGTGGGGAGGAAATCCAGCAAAATTCCTGAGGAAGCTCACAGAAGATGAAATTGCCTTCATTTCCCAGTCAGCAATCAATTATTCCAACTTAGCGCAGGCTCATGCTGCTGAAAATGCTAAGAGCTTGGATGTTGTTGAGTTTGAAAAGGTTCTACGCAAGAAAGTTGCTAAGCGTGATGAAGAATACGATTCAATACTGGGCGTTGTTCGTGAAACACCTCCAGAACTTACTGTTCCTGATAATGTTAAAGCTCCCAAGGCAGCTTAATATAATTTTCATGTCGAGTAGCTCTCATTTTTCAGTGACATTTTGTTGTCTTGAGCAGTTGCATGGACAAACCCCTGAGTTTTGTGTCTAATAATCCTTGGGGCTGGCTAGAGTGCACATGATAGATCCTGATGTGCACATGACATAGCTCATCCTCTTTTGGTTAAATGAAGGCTTTTTGTTCTTTTTAAGGTTACTAATGCTGCAATGGCACATGGAATTGGATTGTCCAATTATCCAATATGTCATTTGTTTGTAATAAGGTGGAGTATTCATTAATAGGGTTATGGATCTTATTTGTGTGCTTGCGTTTCTGTCACTGGATGCACTTTCTTATGCTGTGCTCAGATAGCTAAATGCTCAAATTGGAGAATGAAATCCCTTTTTAATAAAGGTACGTTCGGCATGTGATGTTTAGAAAAATTGTATCTTAAACCAAACAAAAAATAAATAAATAAAAATATAAGTTTGAAGATGGAGCTTATATTTATTTATTTTTGAAACCAATAGGATCTTTCGGCCAAGTATTACCCCTGCCAAGTCCTATCTTGATAACACGAAAGGTCGTTCTATGCAAGGATTTTTGCTGTAGAATTGACCTCTTGCCCAACAAAAAATTAAGTGTTGAAGTGGAAAATCAATGCAAAATTATGTAGAAAGGCTTAGTCGTGAGCATGAATCATTTACACAAGAGTGGAGCAGCATTGCAAGAATCTTTTTCAGTGTAATTTGTAGTCCACTTAACCGAGTTCCCGCTTCAGCCCCAATATATCAAAATCCAATTTTTTAGAACTCATTTTAAATTATACATTCTTTCAATAAAATAATTTTACCTATAAATTCTGAATTTTACACTAGTTTAATTACACATTTTCTAAAAAATTATTCTTACAAAATTTATTCTTTCAAAAAATGGGGCTCAAACATGGATTTTCAACCGTGTTTGAGCCGATTATATCAATACTCATTTTTTCAAAATTCATTTTCAATTACATATTCTGATAATAAAATAATTTTAAATATAAATCTAAAACTTTTTCCTACTTTTAACTATACATTCTCTAAACAAATATCATTATTATTCAACATATTTTTCAGTAAAGTACTCTTCTATCCCTCCCAAATCGCATAGCGCTCAACAACGAAGAGGTGACCCAAAATTCGGTATTAATTTTAAACACAACTGCATTATTATTTCCCAACCCACAATGTTCCTAGCCAACTTTTGCAGCTGCTTCCACATTTAATTTTAGGCAACCTGGTGCCACCACAGTGCCTCTTGTTCGTCCTTTATCAAAGATGGACTGATTCTAATGACTACTGAAAAGTTTGCTTTCAAACGATTTGGCTAAAAAAAAATAGGGACTCATTTCTAATGTCCACTTGGGGGCATAAGCATAACACCAATTTTCATCGGAGAATTTTTGGTTCCCATTCTTTCTTCATTCGGTCGTTAATTTTTTGTAATCAAGGACGGAATGAAGCTCCATCCATGTTTGACTACTTGGAGGTTTTTTGGAAATTTTAATTTTAAGAGGGTTATACAATGTATGTACGCGGCATGTTATGCTCGATCGTTTCTCCCATTCTACTCGAGTCTTGTCTTCATAGTTGTTGGATGATGTTACAATGTTGACTAGGATGATGTGTTGACTACTAACTGTTGGTTTGTAAATTGAACTGAAATCGTGATCCACGCTTTAAAGTGCAAAATTGGCTAATAAAACTTTTGTTAGTGGAAAGGCTGCGTGAGATGTTGCCAAGTGTCACCTCCCCCACACCGTTGGATTGGCGGAGCTCCTGTCTGTTGGGATTTTGTGATATATTTCATCACGCGGTTTGGCTCTTCATTCTCTCTGGTTCTTGCTTTTGGGTTCTCTGAACTCTTTCTCCCTGAAGTTTGACTTCTTTTTTAGTTCTAGAAGATAGTCATCTTCTAAACTTCTTCTTGAGTGATCATTGTAAATCTAGTAAGGGTGCAATTCATTGTTCTTGGGTGCACAATAACCGATTTATGAGAGATGTTCTATAAATTTTGAGTAATTTCAATTGTTGGTTCCTTGAAGTTGAACCTTAGACGATTCGCCTTCATATTAATGCAGTGATTTTCATCCAGCGAGTAAGCTTAGAAGGGGATTACGAGTTTGCTTTGGCCTCTTGCTTTAGGGAGAAAAATCTAGTGTTCCTTTTATTTTCAAGTTGCAATAGGGCGAAAATCTTTGGAGTTGTTAATCTTTATAGATTTAGTTGATTATCCTATAACCTTGCCAATTGTGATGATAAGCTCTCAAAAGATCAATTGGATGTGGTTCCAATAAATTCAATTAGTAATAAATATAAGGATGTTAAAAGTGCAATTCAATATGGTAGAGAAACCTTAACTATTGATATTATTATCACGACTCTAAGAAATAAAGAGTTATAGTTAAAATCTGATTAATGAGTCTGTTAGTGGCGAAAATCCGATGACTAAATCAAAATTTTTATAATAAGAAAAATGGATACAAAAAGAAGGGAAAATCTAAAGATAGAATGAAGGGTAAAGCTAAAGGAAAGAAGTGCTTTTACTGTGAAAGAATGTCATTTTATCAAGTTTTGTCTTAAAACCGAGGGAGAATGAGCTTTAGCCTAAAAAGAGAAGACTAATACTGATAAAGTTTATGTCGATATAAATTGTCAACCCAACCAAGAATGAATTCTTGACTCTAGCTGCACCTTCCTATGTGTCCAAATTGGGAATGGTTTACTGAATTTGAAATAGTAAATGGAGGTTAAATTTTAATGGGCAATCACATGACATGTCAGATTAAGGGGGTAGGATCTATTACATTAAGTCTTAAAAATAATATTGATATAGTTTTAGAAAAGACTATATATGTTCCAGACTTGTAGAGAAATCTTATCTCATTATGGATTTTAGATAATCTGAATCATGACATTAAAATCTTAAGAGAGTCACGAGTAATTGTTGTAACTCCCAATAGATGTGGTCTATATATTTTACAAACTAATAATATTTCTAGTTCCACTTCAACGACTGTCTCTGATTAGAATGATAAGTCACAAATATGGTATAAAATGTTGGGTCATATTAGTGACAATGGATAACAACTTTTAAAAAATCAAGTTGCTTTCGGGAAATATAATGTAGAAAAACTTAATTTTTGTGCTTATTGTATCCTAGAAAAGTATAACATATTATCATTTTTGCCTAAAATGCATAAATATGTGACAATACTTGAATATTTGCATGTTGATTTGTGGGGATTAGCTACTATAACAACTCATATTGGTTTCAAGTACTTTCTTTTAATCATTGATGATTTTTATAGAAAAATCAGCATCTTCTTTTAAAATCCAAATCCAACACTTTCAATGTTTTCAAAGACTAAAAAAACTTTAATTGAAAATCAAACTGATAAAAAGATTAAATTGATGAGAATTGATAATGGTCTAAAATTATGCAATTTTGAGTTTGATGAACTGTTCAAATTATTTGGTATACTAAAATACAAAACTGTAATACACACTCCACAACAAATGGTTTAACTAAGATAATGGATATAACTATTATTGAAAAAGTAAGATGCACTTTTAAGTTCTAGCCACCTAAAATTATTTTAGGGAGAGGTTACAAAAACTGCTAGTTTGATCAATAGAAGTCAAACTACTAGTGCTATTCACTTCAAAACTCCTAAAGAAAAATGTAATGGAAATTTGTTGACTTTAATAACTTAAAAGAGTCTTTGAATATGCTGCATTTGCATATCAGTACGAAGGCAATTAGAGCCTAGAGCTCTAAAATTTGTCTTTTAAGGCTATGGCGAAGGGGTATAGATTGTGGGTAAGAAAAATCACAGGTCTAAAAAGTCATTAAAAGTAGAAATGTAGCGGTTAATGAAATTGATCTTTCTTGCCTTAAAACTAAGAGAAGATTTGACCCTAATAATCGGACGGAAGAAATTGGAAGTGATATTGAAATTGAGGTGGAGCATACTGATGGTAAAGGGGTAGTTGACCATACATGGATTTACAATTTTTTTTTATTTAAAAAAAAGTGAAAAGTGACATAACAATCAAAAGAACTAAGAACACTTCCCTTTTTATTTCTTTTTCTTTTGACTTGTTGATGAAGTGAAATTAAATTTATCGGTCTTGACTTTATCACTACTTCCCCATTGTATTTGGCTATAACCATCATTTGGATTAAGAACTATCATTCTTAACTTCATGCCAAATAGCTTGATCATAAGATGAAATTATACTTTAACCATCTATTTGTTTTGAATTCTTCAAACGCTTGAAGAAAAAGTTGGCTTTGAAATTATCAATGAACCATTATGCCTTGCTCTCCTTTGCATGAAGTGGGCCGAGCATCTGCCTTAAGGAACAAAGACGGATTATAATTTTTTTCATTGCTTAATTCCTTTATTGATTTCTTACATTACTTATATACATCAAAATAAGGATTTGATTCTTATCTAATAATCTGCAATAAGAAAGGGTAAGAAAATTAGTATAAAATATACTAAAAGATTTTCTAGATTTTATAGGGCCAATATAAAAAAAGACCAATTTAATTTATCATATCATTATATTTTCCTTCTACACAAATCTGTAAATATTTAGGATGATATAAAATCGACCTATATTAGTATATCACAAAATCAGATCATTCTATGTAAGGAAACACAAAAAAATACGTAGCTCAAATATTCTAGACGAATCTGCTTGCCATGCAGTCGACTCAGTCACAACAACCTAATTTGTACACTTTTCTCAATGTTTGACAAATTAAAAATAGCAATATATTATAAGAAAACCAATATATAAGATATGTAAAAATATGTCACCGCTCACGCCTTTTTTTTCAACAGTCGAATTTGATTTTGGTGAGTGTTAAGTTAAATCTTTTTCGAGATTGAAAATTATAATCAGGTTCAAGTAAAAGTCATTAAATTTAGATTGAAGTAAAAATCAGTTTTAATAAGTAAATATAAGTAATTAATGCAATTAGCCATTAAAAACAAATTTCACGAAATTTTAATTGTGTGGACAAGATTAAAAATTATAAGATATATATATATATATATATTTTTTTGAAATCTTGTGTAAAATCTTAAAAAATCTATTGCAAAATCTTGGATTTTAAATTTAATGTGGGGTCCGCCCTTGAATGCATATACTATTACTTGTATATTCATTTTATAATTTTTTTCTTAATTTTTATGAATAATCTAAAGAAATAATTTGTGGGTCTATTAAAATTGTATTAATTTTAGAGAAAATGAAAAAAAATAAAGCACAGTTGATTGAGCCGATCCGACTTACAATGTTTGTGGGTTCACAAGTCGATATGGTCCTTAGATTTGATAGCGGTCAGGACTATGTTCTTAGAACTGTCCAGGATATATGGTGCTTGGATCAAGTTGGACTATATTCAAATAAGAGAAAATTGCAAAAATGTCCACTTACATACTAATTTGCAAAAGTATCCAGGATTTCTTCAAGACTAATTATATTACCACTACAAGATTTATT
>CAIGRS010015496.1:0-10817 GCA_903798395.1 Fraxinus floribunda
AGCAGTTGCTCTCGGGACCCCCCCCCCCCCCCCCCCCCCCCCCCCCCCCCCCCCCCCCCCCCCGCAAATCTTTCAATCAATGTGAATGTCCTTCCAATTTCTAGAATCGTCGAAATTCTAAAAAAAAAAAAAACAATTATCTTGATTTAAATCTTCATGTTGAATATTATCTTCATCATTTTGCTTTCATTCATTAACATTGGCAAGTTCAATCATTTTTTTCATTCTCTTTCGATTTATCCACATTATCATTCTTATTTTGTTGTTCTTCAAATACTTAAATTTTTCGGTATTCCTTCCTTCTCTTTTCTTTTCTTGCCATTAAAATACTTATCCATATCTTCTCGTGTGGCTTCGAATTAATGCTTCTACTCTTTCTTTCTTCTTCTTCTTCTTTTTTTTTTTTTAGATCTCCTGACGCATATTTAAGAGTCATGGTATTTGACTAACTTGTTTAACATTTTACTGCTTTCCTAAAGATTTTATTCCACAAGTACAAAATCAAAACAAGATTTTTGTTTCTATTCTACAATATGGTTATAAGATATCTATGAAACCAAATTTGTAAATAATAATAATAATTCCAAACAATCTATAAACAGAAAAGAGAAAAAAATTAAAAGTAATCAATGATTATCAAGGTTTCTAACTTAGCTATAGTGGGAGAGAATTTTCTTCCTTTTCATGTGTATGGTAAATGCACTTCGTACTCAAAATGAATTCACTTTCACATAATAGGAAATAAACTTCTTATTTTCTAAAATGGTTAAATTTTACGCATTTTCTCATTTTGTACAAGGCTCACGGCCTTTAAAGAAAAAATAAATTGTTGTTGAAACAACAATAACAATATATCATCCAATGTTATAAATATATTCATAATGTAACATAGCCCTTGTTTGGCTCCCCATTAATTTTTTTAAAATTTCTTTTTCTTAATTTTAGCCACGCATTCTTCAAATAAAATAATATTACACACAAATCTAAAAAATTTCATTATTTTCCAACCACACATTCTACCATCAATAACTATTCCAAAATTTATTATTCTCCAAAGTAGGGGCCAAACAACCTGATAATAAAATGGAAAAATCAAATTATATCATATTTAACTATATATTGCTTCTAATTACCCCATATAAAGCAGAATCTCACATTAATTAATAACGGTGCATAGATCACGAAAAACAATTCAATCCAACGCACAAATCAATGATCTGATCAACAAATTTTTGAAAAAATGTAATTGAATTTAAAAACAAAACTCCACAATAATCAATTAAATATATAGAATCTAGCAGTCAAAGCAATTAAAAGAATTAGGGTTAATAAACAATCAGAACAACAAATAATAGTTAATAATGGAGTCTGGTGGTCGTCGTCGTTCGTCCACCAAGTGTGTGGTTTTTCTGGAAAATAGGTTTAAAGATTTGGGTTTATTAGTTTTCGACAAAACCCGAACCCCTTCAACTTCCAATCCGATTTCAAGACGTTTTAACACTTTATATCACTAGTCTAAGCTCTGGTACCATTTGTTGAGTTTATAATGTAGGAAACAAATGATTATTACAACTACAATATGGAAATATAAACTCTCAAAAGTGTAAAAACAAACCAAAAAGACTCAAAGCTTCTTCAACGTACTAATGGAGTGTCATATGTCGTTGAGCACAGATTTTGCCAAACCGGATCATGCACCGTCGTCCACGAGAATGTCAATGGATATACCGAGAAATAAATCCGTTGAAAGCTACCAAGAATTACGCTGGAGATATGAACTTCTCCCACTTGGTTACCTCTCTTTGCTTACTCTCTTTTGTTATGCCAAGTCCAAAATGAAAATGATGGAGTCTTATAATTATAGAGCCAAATATTCATTTGAATTCAAATTCAAATTCAAATATTGTACTATGAAAGAAACATGATCAGTATGTGTAATTGACCATAAGATTAAATCCAATCATTGGATTTAATTGAATTTAATCTATGGTCCATAATATACATCAACTAGCACAATCCTTTCAAAGTTCTCAAGACAAATACTCATATGCCAAGTGGATTAAATTGATCCACCTCACAAAAACCATTAACTTGTTATCTGGTAGATATTTAAACTTGGGCCCTTCAAGCAATATTCTACATAATCTTCAGAAGGTAAAAAAATCGAAAGTCTAAACTACAATTGAATGTAAAGAGCTAGTTGCAAGGCAATGAAAGCATTGAAAAAAGATGACTTTTAAGTTCGCAACGACCAAATATTTATTTCCACAAAATTTACACTTGAATGTCAACAACGCTTCTTAATCATATTCAGTTTCACAACCTCAAAAAAACACAATTTTTTGGCATTAATCAAGTCGTAAATTCATTGTGGCCTCCATAGGTATCGTCTATATTACACTCTTTCGTATAATGGAGGAAGAGGATTTTCAGCTTTCTTTTAGTTATTTTCTCTGCAGTCTTGAGCTATTGTAGCCATGGGGGGCTAGTGACTGTCAGTTCTTAGAGAATGGTGGATACCACATAATACAAGAATGCTGGAGAAGGAAGAGAACTTAATGAAAGAGAACTGTATACGATTTGGATAAAAAGGGACGGACATAGACGTAGTACTATCCAGTTAAATTATAAAGGGTTGGAAGTTGGAATGAGGCTGGAAACGGCAGATTTCGTTTGAATAATCCGACTAGATATACGTAGTAATACTCCTTTATAATCCTTTTTCGTTTCTGTGACAGGATTAGAAAATTTCCAATTTCCATTATGTTACTTGTTCTATTTCTCAATTAACCCGTGCTCTAAAGATTTGAGGCCGACTTTTGAAATTGAACAGATAATACACTAGGAAGGTTTTCATTGGAAGAACGAAAAAAAAAAAAAAAAAGGCTAATAAGGTGCTGCCACATCAGCATCCTATTCAAATTCTGTCAAAAAAAAACAAAAAACAAAAAAGGCATGTCCCTGCAGGTTTATTGTAGTAAATAACTTGAAATTTATAGTAAACCGCAACTGAAACATCATCAAAGTTTAGACTGATTGAACATCTAAAAATTGAGCGAGTCCCAGCTTTAAGAAGTTCAAAAATAACAGTGTTGAGTTTCCCAACCTTTGACTTGAGAGTGGTCAATCTATTTCTTGACGGGTACAAGGAGACTTGCAACTTGATTTGGTCCTCAACTTACTTGGCACTGTGTGAAAATATAGATACGTTGTTCTCTTTACTAGTACTAAAAGTCATTTAATTAAGATTCGCAAATTGTGCTCGATTCTCGGTACAAAAACTTGGAACAAAAACTCTAACTATACCGTAGTACTCCCTGACCAAACATTTCTCAATTAAGAGGCCTCCTCTTAACAAGGGCACATGTCAAACTGACCTAGAGCATAGTGTATTTTACATGCAAGCAAACTGCAATGTGTCTCAAATGTAGACACGACCTCCCTGATGTACCAGAGGTCCACCCCAGCCTAAAGGTCAAAAAATTTAAGTAATGGTTCGACTAAACCAATTAGACCATAGTCACTTTGACAAGACATTTGGAGCAAAAGCAACAAACACAGCAATCATGGTGAAAGAAGATGGCGTTGACGCATGCCACCTTCATCCCTTGCTGCAAAGTTGATCCAACAGGAAAACCACCCCCACAATAGCACAAGTAGCCACGGCACGCAAGGTGACAGAAATCCACTTGAAACAGGCAAACAGCGGACAACCACCATGTTGCCACCATCATAACCAACATGACAGATGATTTCGTGCCAGAAGCCGTGCTATCTAACAGGACATGCATCAATATTACACTGAAGTACAATTTCAAGAGGGCATATCCACACTAAATACAGGATCAAAGATGTACACATGCAACAAATCAACTACATTGTAACCCAATTTACTAGTTAAAACCTCATTGCCTCTTTGCTGCACACAAGTGACAAAGTACAGATCATATCATTATCATACTCTTCTATTCTCCAATGCAGTTCAGCAACTAATTATAAACAGGAAAGTATAACAGCGTTTCAGATAGAATACTTTCATCTTCCCTAAATCCAACACAACCTAAAATGAAACAGAAATGCTAAAAGAAAGATGGTTCACTGGCTAGCTGACCTGATACACATCAACATTAACACTAACTCCTAGATCCAGAAGCACTATGAATTTGGAACTCGACCACCCTGATTACACACATAAAGGGTAATCCTTAGTTACATGCTAATTTTCACAGCCTACTATTTAAGTTACACAGCAACAGGTAGCGGGCTTCACAACAACATTAACATTCTATGAACAACTTTTTCTAGTCATATGTCCATGCCATCAAATATTTCATCTTCCTCATAACTTGACTCATTGGCAACAAGGCCTTCATCCACCAAGTTACTGATACAAAAATTAGGTGATAAACAAAAGGAAAATCCAGACATTACAGCAAAAAATTGAAAACTGGTTAAGGAATGTAAGAACTAATTTACCTAAAACAGCTGAAACGGAAGCTCACAACACGTCTAAGCTTTCTATTGTAGAAGAAGAAATGGTAAGACCATCTGAAATTGAAAGAGAAGTGCGTGTCACAACGGACTGAAGCCACAGGCAAAGCACTTAAAATTTGGTTAAATTATTAAATCTCACATGGCTCCTCTCTCGAGGAACGGATCTGCCTCTGGCTCTGGGCTGTAACTATAGATTTCACTTTCTGCTAGTTTCACAACCTGCACCACCAACATGTCAACGGTTGCTTCACTAATTTATTTTTTCTTTCTTTTCTCCTTCGTTTTATGAAAGCATACCTCATCTAAAGCCTTGTACAAAGTCTCCAAAAGAGGGCTCTCACTTTCGGCAAGCCATTCCTGAACCAAAAGTAGAAGGAAACTCAGATGAGAGTTCCAAGAGAAGTCACAACCGGTACAAGACACCAAACTAATAAAAACAAGTACAAATCCGGTACAGGGATTCATGTGGCAAAGCTCAAATTCTGAACCCTGAAAATGTAAACTTTTATGTTCTCGAAATTCATCAATAACTGAAACCGACGAACAAAATAAGAGGTAGCAGAAGATTGACTACAAAAACTATAATGATGTACTGTATATATTTCTAGCTATTTTAAGAAATAAGAAACACTTGCAGAAGATACAACCCATTCTCCACCATATGACAGATGGGTTTAAAGCTCAATCACACACATTAAGGAAAAGCAAAGCCAGTGCATCCTAAACTGAGGTTTTCGGGTTGGGATTTTCCAAGCCTGAAAACCGACCTCCTGATGCCAAACTCGACCCAAACCAACCCGACTAGGTTTGGTGGGTAATATGCCCAGCCCTAACTTTGACCAAAGAACTATATCTATGTTCAATTATGCATCCAAAGGACACGATAACTCCCAACCAATTTTTTATGCACAACACAGTTCTACGGGAGTGGATACTGTGTCAATTATGCTAGTTGTACATTCTTGGGTTACATTGTGGATGGCATTGTCTTTATGTGGATGAAATCTGGTCATTGATTGAAAATAGTATTGTTAAAATCAATGTACAAAAAGCTGTCATCTCACACAATGTCAAACTTCATGTCTAACTTAATGTACGTGTAACAAAACTGGTGCAGGGTTGTACCTTCTGAACATCCCAGCCTATGTTCGTTTGTTATGCCACCACTACTAATACCTAGATATAACTGTCATGAGGCAATCTACCAATTAACTCTAGGTAAAGTGACTATACACCATAAGGAAGTGGGAAACTTCTAAAACATTTATCCTTCCACTTTCAACCAACTACCTTCTTTCTGTTTGTTGCTATATTTTACTTCTTCTTCCTATGAATCTACAGTTCCACCTCAGTGATGGCATACACAAGATCTAGCTTAATGCATTTGGAAGTACGCCAAATTTTCCTCATCTCATCATCTAGTAATCTAAATTCAAGAAATCAATTAGGTTTATTTGTTTGACAATGCAAATTAGCATTCCCTTTAGCGAAATCAATTCACAGGCTTCAGAAAAGAGAGGACTTGTCTACGTATACGCCTAGTAGATTATTTATGATAGCAACTTCATTTGAAAGAGTTATTAATTAATTTAATCAGTTATTTGACACTTTGATAAAAAAAAATATATATATAAAATCCATATGTTTTCCCTTTCAAGAATCTCCTGTAATGAGAATGAAATAAGACAAAAAGTCTAAATACAACCTTGCCCAGATGATTGCATGTTGCTTAAGGGATCAAAGCAGAAGTTATTAACAGCTAAAATTGATTAAATGGGCTAACTGACAAAGAATTGGGGCATTAGAAATTCACAACGCTAGTGTGCAGCAGTACATGCCCTGTGTGTGAGACAAAGACGGGGGACAAAAATAAGAGCGAAAATCTTCTTCCAGTCTAAGGTAAAAGGATTGAATACTATAAACTGTTGGATGATGCTTTGTTGGCATGGCTTAATCCACATCATAGGCTGGAGGATTTGGAGCAAATGGTTAGGAACATACCCGGTACCCAGTCCTGCTTATAAAAATGTTACCCTAGGAGTCAAAAAGCTTGAAGAACTTATGTTTTATTTAAATTAACTTAAAGCGTACACATTTAATCAAACAAAAAAAAAAATCATTTGACGTCTGAGTCTTTATTCATTTTTTCTAGCCCATTATGATTCTTACTTCATCCATGAATTGAATAACAGAACTAAATGAACAACCCATTTTTTTTTTTTTTTAATTTCACGTTACTTCCCAAAGGAGACTGAAACCAAGGTCATTGACCTAGTAAGGATTCACTGTTACCACTTGAGATAGGCCTTCGTCTCAAACAACTAGTATCTCACAGCACTACATACAATTAAAAGTAAAAAACTTTGAATATTGTCAAACTGATTTTTTCAAACTTGTAAGCTCAGCAATTTAGTTCTCAACATTATGTTGATTAGCTAACAATTTTCTCAAGTTTTAAAACAAAATGAAGAGCTATTATCAAGGAGATATGGTTAACAGATAAAGATATATCCTCACTTGATAGTCTCGCATCAATCCGAATGTTAACTAATATGATGTACTGTATAAAATATAATATTGAATCCATGTGCCAATACTATGAAGCCTAGTAAGGTCAAAAGAAAAATGAGTGTCAAGTGATATCTAAATAGTTGCAGAAGATACAATTAGCAGTAACTGTCACTCTTAAGTTGTTAGACAGAAATATAACTTGACCATGCAAGGCTTAATAAGAGGAAGCTTATGATGAGTTGTAACAGAAACGCTGTAACTTTTGAGGGCATTCTTGGTGGCATGGAGAGACTACACTGAGACACTAGATAGGTAAAGAATTGAAATCAAGACTCAAGATTTATGGGTTTTCAGAATAAATAAATAAAATAATTGAACATCTACTATAACCTCATTAACTTCTTAAATGGGTTTTAAGCTATTACCAATGCTTACAATCTTTGTGACGTCAACAATCAAGCCAAATGTTATGTCGCATAGAAAAAAGAGAGACACAATAGGAAGGAATGCATGGAGGGGGTTCATATGGCAGCTGTTCTTGTTCTAAATTACAGCCAGTAGGTATTTGAACTCTATAAAATAGCATTCTTTATAGATTTGAACCAAGAAGCTGCAGCTTTATTTCAGACTTTGATTCTAATTAAGGCCATTTCACTCCAACAGTAAAGCCTTCCCATATTTTTACTAGAAAACTCTATACACCCAGTGGTAACGAAAATTTCTTCTATTAACTTCTATGGTTTGCTCAATTATTGTGATTTACGCAACTAAAAGTAGGTTTCGTACTACCTTTGATGCTTCAAGCATATAGATATCGAATATCTGCTTGAAATTGTCCCAGCTTTCTTCTGTGAAAAATTGGTGAGCCTTCACTGCGCTGGTAAACCAAAAGTTGGCAGATTATAGCATAATGAGACAAATTTCAGAAACATCAGTGGATGCAAGGCAGCATTGATGCAAACAAAGAGACGAGCTATCAACTGTTATGATGTTGGGAAATGGAGAGACTTGAACTCTCAGCTCCTATTAGAGCAACAGTAATTCAAACTGTCTGTCAAAACCTTCTGACAACACTCCCAAGGATGGTGAGAGAGGATTATATAGCGGGATGTCACGTCGCCAGGAAAGCTGACAGTAACATTACCCATAATCCTCATTGAACCCATGAAAAAAAAAATTAATAATACATTACAACATAAGATACCTGAAGTCATAATCAGGATACATGTGGTTGAGAGTCAGAAGAAGATAAATCAATGTCTTTCGGCTGTCATGTAATTTAAGGAATTAGTCATATATTATGTATAGATGATCTATATATGACAGGAATTTAGATTGAATTCACCACCTGGATCTACAAGATAAATATTCAACTGGTGAAGAAGAGTCTGTATCTGAAGACTTTCCAAGATAGTCAAGAATCTGGATTCCAAAGTTCAGTTGAGCAATGAAAATAAAAACTGAGTTAGCCCCTATTTGATACACATTAAAATTTTCATTTTCATTCTTCTACTCATTTTTAACCACACATTCTTCAATAAAATAATATTTTCCATCACATCAATAACTTTTCCTTCTTTTTCAACCACATTTTCTCAATCAATCTACTATTCCAGAATACATTCTCCCAAAATAACGTGGCTCAAACACACCNCTCATTTTCAACCACACATTCTTCAATAAAATAATATTTTCCATCACATCAATAACTTTTCCTTCTTTTTCAACCACATATTCTCAATCAATCTACTATTCCAGAATACATTCTCCCAAAATAACGTGGCTCAAACACACCCTTAATTAACTTTCAGGTAAATGACAACTACTTTAGAAGCTAATAGTAAAAGAAATGACAACGGAAAAATGAAAAAACTACATTAGAACATCTGCCCAAAAAACATTCCTCGAGAAATTTTTAAAAATGACTCCAATGGAAATACAAAACCAAAAACAGGCGTGTTAGACAATCACATGCATATCATATATATTTCAGAAGCATCACACATAAATTGGTCTTCTCCAATAACTAATGGTGTTAACTTTAACGTCAAGCGATTCAATTGCTCTTTTTCCCTAACAATGAATAATTAAAAAAATGTTCAGTTTGTTAATCATTTCCGTTTCACTTAACTTGATGTTTAAAGCGTCACCACAGAAACCAAAGAGTTTTCCATCTTACTTAGATTCCTCAAGTGAATTGATGAATGAAATAATTGATCTATTTTCCTAACAAATGAATCAGTATGGAATCTTGTGGGCCATGAAAATGAATCACGTCTAGTCAAATAGACTTTTAATTCTTCCCTATGCAACAATCAAGAATTCTGCTTTTATTCTAATTACCATTTAGCACTTTCACGCTTTTTTTATTTACCAAATTGCCTCCTTCCACTCTTACATAAATTTAGCAAATTATACACTTCTTCCATGGCCCCACATGTATTCAACAATTCACAGATTCTCTCACCTGTCTAATTCCAACAAGTCATCCTAACTTCTCAATTTTTCTTGATCATGACATATACAAGCATGACGATATTTTAATCTCAAATCTCATGCAAATTAAATTTTACGAGCTCAACTTTATATCTATTTTCCCCTTTCTCGGGACTATTGCCACAAGGCAAAATCGGGTACTAAGGCTTCCCTCTGTGAGGCAAGGCATTAAACTCGAGGCGCTTTGAGGCGTAAGCCTCACCATAAACCAAAAAAATAAAAATAAAGAAAATAGGACGGTAACGAACTAACTTTAGAATCACTAAAAAATAAAGCAATTTAAAGTGTAACTGGAAAACAAAACAAAATATATTATTAAGTTGTAGAATTAATCATAAATATGTGGAAGAAAAAGACAAACAGAATAACTTTGCAGTTATCAGAAAATGAATTACAGATTCAATAAACACAAATTTCTGATTTCATCTTAAATCTTCTTTTACTTTGCAGTTATGATAGTATTTATTTTGATAGTCATGGGGAAAAAGTAATAGATCCAACTAATAACATTGCTGAAACAAGATTACATGCATAATGTATCAGGGATTCAGAGATGCATGAATGTCTATTTCCAAAACACAAGTCAAAGATGAGATGGAGAAGCAGTTGACCAGCAACAAGAAGACAAACAACCAGAAAAAAGATAAGAGAAAAAAAAAGAAAGAAAAAGGTCAAGTAGCCTTTGCGGGGTCTGCTGCCATAGCGGAGTCAATAAAGTGGAGTCGGTGCTCGACAAAACTTCAGATGTCAGTTTTAAGTTTATCTTGGTTTTTGTGTTCTTAACCCTTACTTTATTCTCATTTATATTCACTTATCCTTATTTTATTCTTATTTTTTGATTAACCTAACAAAAGTTTCTTTCAAAGCTGGTTATACAAAACAAAATGTGGCCTTAATATGAGTGGTCCCAATCCCATTTACCAAAAAAAAAAGAAGGTGAAACGCACGCTTCACAGACTGAGGTATGCGCTGTGAGGCTTATGCCAAAGCCTCATAAACGTGCTTAAATATTCACGCCTCCGTACCATTTGTCAGCACCTCACATTGAGGCGTGCCTCATAAACGTTTT
Source organism: Fraxinus floribunda (assembly GCA_903798395.1). Classification (NCBI taxonomy): domain Eukaryota; kingdom Viridiplantae; phylum Streptophyta; class Magnoliopsida; order Lamiales; family Oleaceae; genus Fraxinus; species Fraxinus floribunda. The sequence goes on from CAIGRS010015496.1 coordinate 10,571, forward strand.
CTTAGACAATGATGCCATGGACCTCTTCACTTTCGTGCTTTCTTTTTCCTTCTCTTTGTATAATTCTAACATACCTTTTAGCTTCATTTATAAATATAATATATTTATGAAGAAAATATTTCGAAGTATGCTTTTCCTTGGGCAGTAAAAATCAACCAATGTTCATTGATCATTTCTTCTTTTTGGTATCTATTATATAATGCAGTTCTTGTGCCAAGGAAAATTAATAATACATATTCAAAAGCTT
>CAIGRS010015534.1:0-11575 GCA_903798395.1 Fraxinus floribunda
CCTTTAAAAGTTGTTAAATGTATGATATATATGCTACACATGCATTCACAATTTCAGTTGAATAAAAAATTTGCCCACGAGGCGTTTCTTTGCATATTAATCACCACGTCTATGGAATAAGATGATATGTTAAAAGGTTTATGAAAAAAATATGCAAGAGGAGAGGAGGCTCCGGAGAAAGATCAAAATAATATAATCTCTCTCAATAACTATGGCAGATAAAAAAGAAAAACATTATAATCAGCTCTCTAATATAGTTGCTGATCTAGAATTGGTCTAATGATGATGATGAGGTGTGTTCTGTCAAGGCCAGTTTTTGGGTGCAATGATACAGAAAAAATTGTAAATATATGCCCTTGTTTGGGCTCCATTAAAATCAAATCATGGGAAAAAATGTATTTTAGAATAGTGATTTTTTGAAGAATGTGTGGTTAGAAAGAATGAAAAAGTTTTGGGATTATGCGTAATAATATTTTATTAAAGAACGTGTGGTTGAAAAAATGACGGAGAAAAATGTATTTTTTTTTTCTTTTTAGAATGGAGCCGAAATAAGGGCTACATTTTAAAATTTTAATCTTTTTATAATTATCATCATTTATCAAGTATTTTCTTTGTTTATAGGGAGCACTTGTTGCTAATTATCCATGGGATGGAACTGAAGATAGAAAGTAAGATTTCTATGCTGTTATTTTTGAAGGGTTGTTCTACTTGTACATTGGGGGCTAATGTACCTTTAGTATTTTCCATTTTTGAATTATTGTGCATGATAGGGCCAGATGCTGAATCTGTTCTGCCAAATCATCAGTTGATAACTCTAGTTCTGTGTCCTTGCATGTGTTTATCTTGACGAATTGCCTGGGTGTCTTATACTTTCTGAAATTCAATCCAAGAATAGAGAAGAAGAAATTGCTAGATGTCTACTATTGTCATCCTAACCTGTTGGCCTTGTTAACTTTATAAGCTGGGTTTTATGGCATTTTTTTAAAATTTATTTAATTATGTTCTTCTCATGCTAAGAAAGGCTTTCTTTCCTAATTAATTTATTTTATGTTGTATACTCCTCAACGATCTTTGATTTTTGTTGGTCAATTGTCACATCATTGCTACAATATTTCACTGTATTTTATCTGAAAAATTGTTCTCATGGTCTTTTGGAGTTCAATTATATTACTCTGTCAATTGTAACTTGTATGATTTTGCTGCTATTAAGTCTTTAGAGAATGCCGAAAGTGATTTTTCACGCTAATACTTTTGGATGCTGGAATTGTACTCTTTTTGTACTTTTTCTGGTATCAAAGGTAGAGAACCACCCTATGCAATTTTTATCTAGTATTTAATGTTAAATGTTACTTGTGTTTCTGTTAAATTTGCTTTATGGAACTTTATGATAGTGCTTGACGCCTTCCGAGTTTGTTTATAAAATAGATCAAAGTTACTTCTTCTACAAGTTCCTAAATCTCTTTCAGTTGATGTTTCTAAAAGCAGAACTTTTTTGATACCTGACATTTTCAGGAAAAATTACTATGCATGTCCTGATGACGAGACTTTTAGATTTTTGGCAAGTGTATACAGTAAATCTCACCATAACATGTCTCTGAGCAAGGAATTTCCTAAAGGAATTACAAACGGAGCATTCTGGTACGGCCTTGCAAAAGTATATACTATGAAATTTGTATAATGAGAAGTGCTTCAAAATTTTATTAGCTCTCTCGAGGCTTTCTTTCTTATAATTCTTTTTTTTTTTTTATAACCAAAGATAATGCCATTTAAAATTCTAAGGATTTCCAGTTTTCCACTTCCCGTGGTGTTTATTAGGTATCCTATATATGGTGGCATGCAAGATTGGAACTACATTCATCATGGATGTTTTGAACTAACCTTGGAGATCAGTGACAACAAATGGCCTCATGCGAGCGAGGTTATATCTCATTCTGAGTTGTTGTTTGATAATGAGCCTTTTATGTTTTGATGAGTTTGTGGGCTGTAGTTATGATTATCTGGCTCAGTGAATAGTGTTTTTACTGACACCACTTAGTAATTTTCAATCAAGTATTTACTTGTTATTGCAATAGTTTATTCCCATTGTCTGAATCAATTGTTGAAATTTGCGCTCTGGAGTTCTTTAAAATGGAAAAATGAACTTCTCAGTTTTGTGGCAAGCGTTACAAGATTGAAAGTTAGGGGAATAATGGTATTGATTATAGACATATAAGTAAAAGATCTCATTGCAAGGTGGATTCTGAAGTCTTATGACTAACATACCACACAATCCAGGCTGCATTTTTTGACATGGAATGGCCATTGCAAGATGAAGTTCTAGGCTAGTCTAATTTCTTGAGCAATAAAAAATACTACTAACTCCCTCTTTGACATTTGAGTTACTTGTTCTAAACATCTCTTAAATTTCTTTTATATATAAATAGATGGACGATGGCATGCTAATGGAGATCCTATTAGATATATCATAGGAAGACTTTCCAAGTTTTGGATTCTTATTTTAGGAAAAGTAATTAGTTTATTTTATAGATTTTCTAGTATTTTATGTTATTTTTTAGTTAAACCCCTATTTAAAAGATGGCTTATGCATTGTATTTCTGAGACTTGATTATTGAATAGAAACTATATTTCTCTCCTCCAATTTCTCTTTCGCCCTCTGGGTTCTCTCTGTTCTCCTTCCCCTTCTACTTTCTTCTCCTCTATCTCTTGTGTCTTCTTTTGATTGTGTCCGTCGCCACATGCTCTTTATGTCTTACTAGTGATGTATCTGCAATAAATTCAGGTTTTTTTTTCTTGAAAGCATATAAATGTTCGGGCATCTATGCATTATTAGGTTTCTTATTTTTCTTTTGATTTAGCCTTTGTTTGACAAACTTCTTAAATCATTTCTAAATTGACAAATTGTATTTTCAACTGCATATTCCAATGGATCCACAAGCAGTATCGACTTATCCATCGCTCATTTATATCTATTTATAAATTCTTCCGAAATGGAGGCTTAGTAATTAGGATACTTAATCTTGCTGTTCTTGCAATGGTATCTGCATTTTGTGTCTCATCCTTAATCCAGGTTTTGGTTTTGCAGCTTCCAACCCTCTGGGAATATAATAAAATGAGTATGTTGAATCTTGTTGCAAGTTTAGTGAAGGTATGCTTTTCTGCATGGTTTCAATACATTAATCCAAATTGTATTAAGTTCGAGGGAACATTTATCATTTTTTGAGAACTTCACCTTTTCCTTTTTATTTCATACTTGCAATTTCTCCGCAAAATACTTCAATGGAAGTGGCCCATCTTTTGGTTAAATTATCACCATTTGCTATCATCGCATTCATTGAGTTTGATTGTGTCTAATCTCCAGGGTGCTTCTGGAAATTGAGAAAGTTTAAAGGCCCAATGTGGGGAGTAATATTTCAGTAGAAAAATAAGTTTTTAAGGTAGTTTCAGAAATTTGAAATTTTTAACAGACACTGGTGTATCAAGGCATTCAGTTTGTGAAATTTTGGCACCAATATAACGTCGTAATGTTGTGTGTCTCAAACCATAAAGACAGATGAAGCTGAGACAGACTCTTTACGGATCTATGTGCTAGCAACTAACAATTAGCTACTTATTTATCCCAATTAATATCATCTTCATGTATTTGTACAAAGAACTCCATCTATGTTTCTTCATAGCCAGACCTAGCCCTGGCAAAGGAAAGTTGTGGTTGGTTGACTGCGAGCATAGAACTTAGTCACATCTCATGACATGATACTTCTTTACATTTGTAATATTTGTATGTAGTCGTAAAAGGCAAGATTTTTGCACATGTTATTGATATATGCTGCATCATATAGACAGGAATACATGGAAGAATAGTTTCATCAGATCGTGGTAGACCCTTGCCTGCGACAATAACCATCAGGGGAATAAACTACACGGTATGATCAACCATCTTTTTTCGCTTGTAGGCATTAAATAAATCAGTGAAAGCTTTGTTTTTATCTGCTTTACCAGTTTATTAAATGACCTTCTTTAAATTGAATGCTAAGTGACTTAACATCTACTTCAGCATGTTACACCCTCTTGTCACCGTAGCTCGTCTATTATTAATATTAAGAAACCATTCTCTTGGTATCATTCAATGTGTCAGTTAACAAACATAAACTTACATTGAATTTATATACCAACAAAATTCCTGGTCCTGAACTTCTTATACGCTGGTTTTAGTAACATTTTAGGGGAAATCTACATGGTTGTGAAGAAAACTTCAATGTATATCTATAAATGAAATGTATTCATATGTTAAATGTATATTGTGTAACTGGTCAATCTTGTCAAAGCGTGTAGACATCATATTCGGTAGTATTAATAATGTAAGTGTAAGCTTGATGCTTACTAGTTCAGAAGCATATAATAGCTTTTTCAAAGATGAGGTGGATGTTATCATGATTTTTCACAGAAAGTAAATACAGTGTTATGATATTTTAAAGCATATGTAAATCATAAATGAACCCACCCACCCTCCTCCAATTCCTCAAGCAATTGTAAAATGGATCTCTCTAGATGTGATTAAAAAATTAATATTAAAAAATTAATATTAAGTGCCATTAAAGTGCCTTACTGGGAGACATGAGTGAACTAACATGGAACATGGAAATATATTAATCCCTGAATTCAAAAAATAATAATTAATCTTGAAGATTCCCGCTTGCATAAAACTACCGCTACTCGAATGTCTTGGTACCACCATTTCCTGGGTACCGTGACACTATATTTGTCTTATACTTTAAAAATAATATTCCACCATCACCTTAGTGCTGCAGCACTACAACCTCCTAAGATATGCCCCCTACATTCCTCATTAGGTGATTGAAAAGGTCTTTGATTCTTAATTGAATATAGCCTTCGTGTTCATGTTGATCAGTTCTTCAGAATTTGATATGTTCAGGGCTGCTGGCATTTAATAAGCACTTGATAGTATCTACCGCATGTCCTGGATTGAGCCTTGGGATATGATGGCGGACTGTAAAGCCACCTACTAATGCTTTACTCCCAATTATTTTGGATAATACTTGCATCCTCTATGATCAGCCTTTTTTCCTGGTCATTTTCTTCATTTGTGGTTACATCATGTTCAATTGAGATCAACTTTGAACGCTTACAGGAGTTGTAGATAAATAAAATAGAGGTGGCATAACTATCCCTACCAGACTGGACCTCTGATTAGATATAGTATCAGATTTGATGTGTTATGTAATATTTAGTCGTTTTGGGGAGTAAACAGTGAAGTGTTTTGAGCTGGGAGCAAAATGTCCTTTTAAGTACCAACTAATCATTCACATCCATCACCTTCGGGAACTCGGGAGCTATCCCTGTTTGGAAATTCTCATCATCTTTAAAACCATCTGCCTCAAACTAGAATATCCTTTAGAAATTGGCAAATGAAACCTTAACCGGAGTCTGGAATAGAGAATGGGATTCTCTCCATAATATTGTTCGACTATTTCACCTCTTTACCTTCTTGAGAAAGGAAGATATTTCTACAAAAAAAGAAGGGTGTACAGGACAAAAATGAAAAGAAAAACAAGGCTCAGGATAGATGTGTTATTTATGCCTAGTTTTCTATANNTTTTTTTTTTTTTTTTTTTTTTTTTTTTCACGGGGAGGGTGTTAATGGTAAACACTTTCTGATTTTTGAGTTCGATGGATTGTTGTAGCTACATTTTTCATAAATTCCATAATTTATGAAGTCGAAATTTAGCATTCTGAATTTAGTATTTTTGCTACTTTAGGAAACTTGCGTGCTCGATCTGACTCTTGTTCTAGTGATAATTTCTAATAATTCATTCTTTGACAGATTCCAGCCAGTAAACCATTTGCTGATTACCACCGGTTGCTAGCTCCCAGAGGGAAATATGAAGGTATTGACATGAAAAGAAATTTGAACCTTCACTTCTTCTATATTCTTGAATTCAACTATTGTATCCTGAAACCTTGCCATTCTCTGCAGTTATTGCGACAATGCCTGGATACAGATCGAAGAGTGCCTGTATTGTGCTCGGAGAAGCAGCAATGACAATAGATTTCGTTCTTGATCCTGAAACCTCTCATCTGGGCAGTCAACTGTTAGGGGACTCCAATTGTTACTTCGAGAACAAGATGAGTCTTAAAGTTCTCGAGCTTCTTCCGAGGGCCCATTTAGAACTTTCTATAATCTTGATTTTAATTTTGATATTTCTTTGCTTCTTAATGAATAGGAAAGTAATATCAAATTCTCTATACCAAAGACACAGCATAGGGCCAAAACGGCCGGCTGTTTTATGAAGTCAACTGTTATACTTTTTACAGAAGTAATGTCCGAACTTATAATTTATTTTTCATGCGTTCGTACGTGTATATAATATGAGTAGACGATTATATTTTTAGTCTATCATTCGTATTCTATTGGGATCATGTCACATTTATGGACGATATGCTTCATAGGTATTGTTTGATGAAAATTTAACAAGCATACGAGATTCATTAATGATGTATTTTCCGGCTTCGGAGGAATTATCTATGTCGAGGCATGGGCCTGTTAATACTGGGTGGAACACAAGGTCTTTTCCCCTTAATTGTGTAGCGAAGGGAAATGCATAAAAGTCATTACGCTCATAGGGAGTGTACTTATAGGAAATTTGTATATGTATTCAAGATGTCCATCACAATTTACCATGCAAGGAAAAGTAGATCACTTTTTCTTCTACATTACTAACCATTTTTTTTTTCCAACGCGTTTGATTCAGAGAGATTAATATAGCACATTTGACTTAGTGAGTGATATAGTGTCTAGGAATCGGTAGTTGCAAAATCTTTACTTGCTGTTTGAGTCCCAAATCGCAAGGATTATCCATCTCAGCAACATTGAAAGCAAGCTTGACCGCTTGACTGGAGGTGTAAATACATCACAAGGGTATCACCAATAGAACTGAATATGTTCAGTGATGTTATTTTCACCAATATCTAATTTACATAATTCCTTCTTATTTAGAAATTCTAGTATAATCAGTTTCATCACACAAGCACAGGGAGGAGAGAACTAAACAATCAGAACTTAATGGCTGCTACACACAACAGAATTTGAGAAACACTGCGGAGTCCGTCTATCAAACTCCATAGGCTTACCGCTCAAGTTCCTATTTCAACAGCCCCACCAGGCCTAGCCTCCGAAAAAGCATAATCTGTTAATTTTCAACAATATTCACGTCTAAGAGTAGCTTTCTCTGAACTACATACGCCGAAGCTCTAGTTGTACAATTGTGCTCTTGACTACCATCTAAAAACTTTGATTTGGGCCGTTCACAGTTTTAGCTCATGCAGGCAGGGAGTATCCAATGACAAGTTCTATGAGAACGAAAGATGCCAACTTAGAGTACTAAGACAGGTGATTTCGACCATCTCTTAACACCTCATCATCAAGAAGATACTTATAGATCAAAGCACATAAACCACCAACTTCTCCTCCCTTTCTATTCATTAATAGGCATATTTTCACTCATAAATTGTACAAAATTCGAGGCCTAGTTCAGTTCATCACATTAATTGACGCTCTCTAATAAGGGCAACAGGTCGTATGATTACGAGATCATGACTATTGAAGAATGAGCCAACGACCCATGGGGTGTGGCTTGCATTGGTGGCAAACTCAAATATTGTGTAACTAAATAATTTTTAACAATGGAATGTGCTTTTCCTGATCTATGCAGTGTCCAACCAAGTGAAAGCATTTTATGTTTTTCATATATCACCGAACTAGTCGCAGGAAATTAAAATAGGTCTGTTTCTCGAGTATTTCTTTGTTCTATGTAAAAATAACAATACAGCTTCCCTTCGAAAAATAACAGCAATACAGTTTCTACCCGGACATGTATCAGATAGGTAACGCGGTCATAAAACTATTAATTTTTTGTTGCTAAATCCAGCAGTAAATTAGATAGCCAATCTAAGTTCTAGTCTACATTCAAGCATCTGTTTTTCCTCTGGTTAAAATGCATTTATATCACACTTGATCACCAAACCTACAGCAAGTTTTGACGAGGAGGGAGGCGTTGAACACTGGGAGGGATTTAAATCCCTCACCAGTGAGTAATGTGTGTGGAATCTTCTAAACAGTGTTACACGAGACAATTACAATATGAGCAACGGATTGTTGGATGTATGAGACAAGCATTGATGAAGACAGGATTGGATTTTGACCAAGTTACTGTCTACAGTCTACAGGCAAAATGTCTCAAAAATATCATAATCTGATTAATGTTGAAGTTGAGGGAAGAAATAGAAGGGACAAAGTTTTTCGACATGACATGATAAATGACTTTCTGATAAATAAGTAGACAATGCAGACTGCAGAGGGACTTAAAATACATTCAACCAAGATTATGTAGCCAGAACTAGTTTCTGGGTTTCTAGATTTCATGAAAACTAGAGCAGCAAAATGAGCTTTTGATCATGTAACAACAAAGGAGTGAAGGACTGAAATTAAAAGAATCTTTTCTTTCACATTGAAACTATAAATTCTTAAATGTCCAGGACTTGTGTGGGTGTATGAGTCTACTTATATACTCTCATCTCAAGATAATTCACCAATGTCATCAGTGAAAATACATAGAAGATATCTAGTATAGGACAAAGCCAAAGTCCTGCACAAAAAAAGGACATTTTATAATTTATACTCCCCAAGCAGCAGGCTTGCCAAAGTAATGTACTCAGCTAAATCAAGTTTCCACTAAAAAATTAGTCCACAAAAAAAACAAATAATTTATAACACATTTCTGGGAAATATCTTCATGAAGTGCAATTCTGAACTGGGATATGGCAAGCCAGAATATCTAGGTTGCACTTTATGGAAATAGCAATGCAACACGACTCATGGACGTGCAGTTTTTCAAAAAGGTAGGACACAAAACAAACAAATACAAGGTATGAACATGAACACACGTGAAACTTTCTAGTTTCCATCCAATAATTTAGAAAAAAACTGGCTGATGTATTATATGGTCCATTTTTTATGAAGATTCTGGCATATGTTCAATTCGCTAGTTTTAAAGGGCAAATGCTAGCTCTCCAGCTTTTACTTGAGTATCAAATTAGTAACCCCATATACTGGTCTAAGAAAACACAAGGACTTGTAAGCACAGTACAATATGCATCCATCTTCAGTCCTTATTTTGTTCAAATATGACTCACCAGTCACTACATCCACCTTCAGGCTTTCCTCTTCCCAAATCAGGGAACGAACACCAAATTAAGGGAAGATTTACACGAGGTCAGGTTCCACATGCAGGATTTGCTGAAGGAGTGAACTGGAAAGGAAAGGCAATGGTTGGAAAGGATTAACTGGGTCCCAAATGAAGAATTGGCTAAAGGAGTAAACTGGAAAACAGCACAGGTTGCCAACAGTGATGAGCAAAACCCTAGAAGATGCACTAAATGACTGATTGAGCAATCCATGCTCCTCGCCAAATATAGTCATGAGAGAAGGCCAATAAAAGAACTGAGACTTTAAAGGCATTTCAAACATGTACATAATACACCATGTTCACCTTTGTCTTCCATACTATCACCACCTTTTTGCTTGAGTGTTGGAGGGTATTATTCAGGTTACAGCACGACAAACCAACACCAACACCAACACCTCTATTGACACTTGACTGTGGTTGCAGACCCTGAGTGCTCACAAGAGACAGTACAGTGCAGATCCAAGCCTTCAAAGAGGAATTGTGGAAGTCTATAAAAGACTTCAACGATTTCAATGAAGTTTTTTTATCAATCCCAAACTATGTAATACAATCGACTTTTAATTCTAAGGATAGAGTAGAAATTTTTTTCGCAATCTGTAATAATCATTAAAAAAGCTATAAAAGCAATCCATCAGAAACCTTAATCATAACAGTAAAAGAAAACTCATTAATCCATGGCGCATTATATTATTTCATTTTCAATAGGCAAGAAATCCCATTTTCCAGAACAAACCAGCAGCCAAAATTTCTTAAAAAGGAAATGAAAAATCTTCGAACACATTACTGATTCCACTATTCAATCAATCTGTGATCGAATATAATATATTCTTATTGCCAACTAATATAAGTTCTCAAATTACTTATCAGAAAAGCTGTTAACTTACCCAAATTTAACTCGAATAACAGAAATCCCAAACGAATATGAAATTTCAATCTTCATTAAGTTGTCCAAGCTCAGCCTTCAGCTGCTCAATCTTGAGCCCCATAGCCCTTTGAATAGCGCTCCTCTGGTTATCCGGAAGCTTTTTCAACAGCCCTTCATACATTTCGAGAACTTCATTAACAGAAGCACGTGCGCATTCAGCTTCCTCGTCGAAATACACAGTCTCTTTGGACTCCATGGCCGACTCTATATCCTCTCTCGCCTCTACAAATTTTAGGTTGATTTCATCCACTTCTTTGTCTGCGTCAACACTGTATTGCCTGAAATCTTGGAAAATACTGAAATGGGTTGATGAATTTATGTTTGTTGGATTATAGAAATGGTGGGGTTTCTTCGGTTGTTGGGGTACAGAGCCATGGGTTGAGAAATTTTTGAGGGAGATTAAGCGAAATGGATATTTGGGTTTTGAAATTTTTCCAAAAGGGTTTCTGGAGAGCAATTTACAGAGAGAAATTGACGAGCGCCGGTCCATTCCGTAGTGCGCTGATAGCAAGATCGAGAGAGGAGCAATTGCAGATGACAATTAACTACGTGCTTGTTTCATTACTTCATTGAAATTTGGGGGATATTTAAGACTAGATTCATAACTTTTATTAATTTTATAATTATAGAAATTCAATTTATTTATAAAATTCATAATTTATATCAATTTTTCAATCATATTCTATAGATTTTCTATTAATATAAAATAAAAAATTTTTTGTTAACATGTTGATTGTGATTGAATTTTAACACTTCATTTAGCTTTGGTAGGCATATTAATTAATTTCGAATAAAACTCAAACAAGTAAGCTGGTTGATTTTAAATTAAAATTGAGTGGTTTGATAGTCCAAATTAAAGTGAAATAGCTCGATTGCAACTAAGGAAAGGTTAATGAACCATCATAATTAACTCCAATATTAATTTCTAAAACACATACTTCTAATAATTTTACGCAAATAATAATAGAGAAAGTGAGAAAGTAAGCTTATTTATAAGCAATTATTTTAAACAAGTCAAACGGGAGTTTGATATCTGAAGTGGCCTTGTGTTTCGCGCGTTTTTAGTTCGCTAACAATTAAAAATGATCAGACGATTGTGTAAGAGACAAACCTCTTGAAACAAAGTATCAAAAAAGAGTGTACTTATTGGTGAAGATGTACAATCAGAAACAGACAAAACGCCTGCAAACACACGAGTACTGAAAGAAGAATTTTCAAAGTTAAACTAAGAAATTGAAATTACATATTCTCTGTTAAGAGTTTTTGATTCGGGGTATTTTCTTCTATGTTTTCATTTCCTTTTATATTCCATTAGTGACTGGTGAGTGACGAAACTGCTCGGAACTGTTCAATCACTTCGCAACTTATCAACTTTCTTCATAATGACCGA
>CAIGRS010015541.1:0-10386 GCA_903798395.1 Fraxinus floribunda
AGCTTTCTGTACACGTAGCGCGGTCAAAATGTTAATTTGTAATGAATAAAGTTGCTTGACCAAGGTGATTGACAGAAAATTGGATACAGAGTGGATGGCAACAATTAATTGGATGATGTGTTTTTTTTTTTTTTAATTTCAAACTATCCAATTGACACGTATTCCCCTATTTTTAAATGTGTCATTGAGTATATCACTATAGCAAGACTAATTTTTATTTGTAGTCTCTGTATTATGTTTAGTATATGATTGTTTGGTAATTATTTTTTATTAAATATAATTTTTATTCATACATTTCAGAAAATTTATAATTATTCCTCGTTTACTATCCATAGATTTCATACGTGTAACTCGTAGTCGTTTAAATTAAAATACTAAAGTGAAAATATTTTAAGAAACCATCTTTCAACTCAATGTAATCAAGTGTCAAATCTTCATATTTTTCCTGTATAAAACATCGAGCCTAAATTGTGGGTTGTTGAAGGTCTCATTCTTCATTTTTCTTTACCCAATAATTAATTAATTGAATTGCCAACCAAATAAGAATTGAACCCAAATCAACTCGATGGGAATCAAATAGGGACTTTGCTGAATTCCCCTGTTTTTGAGAACTTTGCACTTGTTGTATATATACCAAGTTTAACATCAAGTTTAACATTATTGTGAGGTGACAACTATATTGATTTGAACATATAATCAATAACACATATTTTGGCACATCACATAGTATCAACCTCAATGTACACTTTGAATGTATAACTAACATAATTGTTGCATCAATAGCGAATGAAGACTTAAAAGTAATTGAATTTGTACATAACTTGTGGTGGGTTTTTTAATTCAATGGTATTGCATGTATACAAATACATTGGATTTGGGGGTGGTGGGTTTTCTGAGCAAATAGTTTGACAGTGTGTTGTTGAAGGGTGGTGGTTGCGACAAAGATGTTGGCCAGATTTGGGAGGAATCTAGGCGATCGTACTTGAGCGGTGGTGGCCATGCGAATTTGGATTTGTAAAATACCAAAAATGGAAACATTGTTGGGACAAACAGAGACCAATGGTGGCAGTGTGCAATGTTGTGTTAAGAGTTAATCGTTTCAGTAACATTAACACATCTAGCTGTGCAAATTATCCTTGTTGTATGAATTCTGTTGTGAGCTAATCATCCTTGCTGTACAATTTTTGTAACACCAGACTTGTTGATTCAGTTGGTAGTAGATTCAAATGCTTATCCAACATTTACGGGAATGGTTCCAGTTGTACATTCTAGAATGCCTCTTTGTATTTATTTTATCTCAATGATTCCCACCTATAATGTGTATATATACACGTAGCTGAACACTGTAAATTTATTCATTGAAAAATCATTAATTCCAACTTGGTATCAGAGGGAAATGGCAAACGCGAGTGATACATCATATAATTCTTCACTCATATCAGCTTCAATCACAATGGTGCCTCCAATGCAGGGAAGCAACCAACCCTCACCATTTGGTGTCAATTTAACTCAAATGGTGTATGTGAAGCTTGAAAAAAATAACTTTTTGCTGTGGAAGAATATGATCATTCCCATCATACGTGGACACAACCTTGAAGGTTTCATTCTGGGTACAAAGTCGTGTCCTCCAAAATTTATTAGTACTCAAACTGTCGAAGAAGCAGGAGCTAGTGTTGAGATGACTCAAAATCCTAAGTACAGTTAATGGATGTCCACAAATCAGCTGTTGATGGGATGGCTTTACTTCTCAATGACTCCTGAAATTGCTATGAGAGTTCCATCAACTCTAACCAACTCTGGACTGTTGTGAAGGAAAGTTATGGCATTCAGAACAAGTCTAGGATAATCTTTCTTACTAGTGAACTCCAGAAAACAAGAAAAGGGACCATAAATAGTGAAGCTTCTAGCAGACAATCTTGAGCTTGTTGGTAAAACCATTCCTTACTTTGATCTTGTAACACAAGTTTTAACTGGTCTAGACAAAGAATTCACACCTATTGTTGTTCAAATAAACAATAGGGACTCAGTCTATTGGGGAGAACTCAAATCAACACTCATGACAGTTGAAAGTAGGCTTGAACATCAAAATACTGTCAAACAACTACCACTTCAGGGCTTACAAGCCTAATAGTGGTGGGGGATTCTCAAACTACGAGAACCATAGAGGTGGAAGAAGAGGCAGAAATAGATGTGGTCGCTTCAACAGTAGCAAACCTATCTGTTAAGTGTGTGAAAAAATTGGACACAAGGCAAATATCTGTAACTTCAGATATGATGGACACTATTCTGGAACAATACCAAATTAGAGGACCAGTAATGATTCACCACCAACAACCTTTGTGGCATCACCCAGTTCTGTGAATGATCCTGCCTACTTTGCAGACACATGAGCTAGGAATCATGTTACTGCAAAGATGGGAAACATCAATTCAGCAAATGAATATACTGGTAAGGAAAAATTATGGTTGGAAATGGAAATAAATTGCACATCTCACATGTTGGCGTTACCTACCTTAACTAATAAACTAGTTGTGCTGAATAAGTTGTTGCATGTGCCTGCAATTAAGAAGAATCTCATAAATGTTTCTCAATTGACATATGATAATCATGTTTATATGGGATTTCACTCTGATATCTTCTTTGTTAAGTACAAGCAAACGAGGGAGGTAATGTTGCAAGGGAAGCTCAAAGAAGGGTTTTATCAGCAGGATTTTCCTCACCTAAACACTAAGTATCTGATCAAAAATCCATCTTTCCGAATAAATCATATACTGTTGTCTCCTCTAATGGTTCAAGTCAAGAGTCTTTCAATTCCCTAATTGATATATGGCATATGAGACTTGGACATCCATATAGTCAGGTGGTATCTCAAGTTCTCAAAGCATGTAATCAGAAAGTGAAAATCAATGAAATCTTGTTATTTTATGATGCCTGCCAGTATAGAAAAGCTCATCTCTTACCTTTCTCTTTATCCACCTCTTATGCAAAGGCACCTTTAGATCTTATACACATAGATGTATGGAGACAAGCTCCTATTCAATCAACATCGAGCTTCAAATACTACATAACCTTTTTGGATGAATTTAGCAAATGTACTTGGATATATCCCATGAGACACAAATCTGAAACACTGAATAGCTTTGTTCAAGTCAAAAAATTAGTTGAAAACAAGTTTGAAAGGAAGATAAAGACTCTAGAGTCTGATTGGAGAGGAGAATATAGAAGCTTAACAAATCTTGAAACATAATTTGGAATTGAGTTCAAACATTCCTGTCATCACACTTCAGCCCTAGATGACAAAATAGAAAGAAATCATAGACATATAATAGAAACAAGTTTAACTCTATTAGCCCAAGCTAAAATACCTTTGAAATACTGGTGAGAATCATTTCAAGCATCTACATACCTTATAAATAGAATGTCTACCCCAATCTCTTAAACTGAAATCCCCATTTCAATTATTGCACAAAAAGGAAATTGATTATAAGGCACTTAATATTTTTGGGTGTGCCTGATATACATGCTTAAGACCTTATCAAAAACATAAATTCAGTTTTCACAACCAAATGTGTCTTCCTTGGCTATAAGTGCCTCAATTCAATAGTAAAATTGTATATTTCAAGACATGTTGTCTTCAATGAGTTAGAGTTTCCATTTGAGTTTGAATTTCTTATCAAATGCCAGTCAAGTCATGTTGTGTTTGAAACAATAGCGTCCTCGTTTCAATTTCCTTCTCAGATCAATAACTTAAATCTGATTCCACTGATATAACTCATCCAGATGCAACCCAAGCTATGCATTCTCTACCTCCTAGCTTAAGTGATGCTAATCAGTCTGACAATGCTAGCAATTGTAAAGATGATAAAAATGCACAAGTGCCACTCGGTGATGTAAATAAACATTGTGTGGAGACAGAAGTTAAAGTTGCCACAAAATAATGAACAATCTAAATTAGATAGTGATGCTGATCAGAGTAATCATCTGTAATCAATTGGCAGTGACCATGAACAATCAATTAGTAGTAAGCTAAGGTAGAGGCATAAATTCAACAATCAGATATAGCATCCTATGGTTACTAGAGGGAAAGCAGGAGTGTTTTTAACCAAAGGTCTATTCAGGACAATCTGTTGAACACAATTGTGAATATACAGAACCCAAAAATGTAAGTGAGGCCTTGATGAGTAAATGTTGGAGACAAGCAATGAAAGAAGAGTTCAATGCACTGATGAATAAAAAAATTTGGAAACTTGTACCTTCATCACCATCATACAACATAGTAGGAAACAAATGAGTTTTTAGACTGAAACACAATTCAGGTGGATCAATTCAAAGGTATAAGGTAAGACTAGTAGATAAAGAATTTCATCAAACCCTTGGAGTTGATTTTTATGAAACCTTCAGTCCATTTATCAAGGCATCAACTTTAAGGGTAATTCATACCTTTGCAATCTCAAGAAGATGGAAAATCAGGCAAGTTGATATCAACAACGTCTTCTTAAATGGCGAACTTGAAGAAGTTTTTACATGAACCAACCAGAGGGATTCATAAACAGTTCTAAACCATCTCATGTGTGCAAGTAAGACAATGCACTCTTATGGTCTAAAGCAGATACCTAGAGCGTGGTATGGTAAACTAAAAGCTACATTAATAAGTCAGAGATTCAAGCAATCAAGAGCTGACACATCATTGTTCTATTTCATGAATGAAAGTCAAGTCATATTTGCACTTATCTATGTAGATGATACAGTCATAACAAGGAATGACACAAAGTTGCTGCGAAATTTTATAGATAAACTGAACAGGAAGTTTGCATTGAAAGATATGAGTCACCTCCATCATTTCTTAGGCATTGAAGTGTGTTATGACTCAGGAATTCATCTTACACAAACAAGGTATATTGTTGGGTTAATTAAGAAGTTTGAAATTCAAAATCCAAAGCCTTGTCCCACTCCCATCACTACTGGTAAGACTATGTCAATAATTGAGGGAAAAGTCATAGAAGATCCTTCAATTTACAAAAGTGCTGTAGGAGGGCTGCAATATCTCACACATACCAGACTTGACATCACTTTTGCTGTTAACAAATTAAGTTAATTTCTGCAATCACCAACATCAACACATTGGCAAGCAGTAAAGAGAGTCTTAAGGTAACTAAAAGGAACAATAGATCAAAGCTGTGGATTCAAAGAAATGACAGTTGACATTGAGTGGATATTAAGATGCAGATTGGGCTTCCTGTCCAGATGACAGGAGATCAACGACTCGATACTACATTTATTTGGGAGATTATTTGATAGCTTGGTCATAAAAAAATTGCTAGATCAAGCACGGAGATAGAATATGGAGCACTTGCATTGCAGCCTCGAAAAATGCCTGGATTCAGTCCTTATTCAAAGAACTTGAACTACCACAAATCTCAATTCCAATCTTGTGGTGTGACGATATGAGTGTTGGTGCCCTCATAGCAAATCCAGTATACCATGCCAGAACAAAACACATAGAACAATATATTCATTTTGTCAGAGATAAAGTTCTTGTAGAGGAGTTAGAAGCGAGATATGTGTCATCTTCATATCAGATTGCAGATATGTTAACAAAGGGCCTTTCTCATTCCAGATTCACCTTTTTGAAGGACAAACTCGGTGTTACAGTAGTACCATCTAGCTTGAAAGAGGGTGTTAAGAGTTAATCGTCTCATTAACATTAATACATCTAGTTGTGCAAATTATCCTTGCTGTATGAATTCTGTTATGAGCTAATCATCCTTGCTGTTGATTCAGTTGGTAGTGGATTCAAATGCTCATCTAACATTTACGAGAATGGCTCCACTTGTACATTCTAGAATGCCTCTTTGTTTTTATTTTATCTCAATTATTCTAACCTGTAAAGTGTATATATACATGTAGCTGAACATTGTAAATTTTTTTATTGAGGAATTATTAATTCCAACTTGTTGTCCGTTGGTTGGGGGTGTAGGGCTGGAGGTGGAAGAAGATCCCTTTTTTTAAAAAAATAAAATTAATTCTTCTTATTTTATGTTTTTGTTTTATAAATTCTTTATTTTTCATTTTGTTCAATATAAAATTTCAGTTATTTTTGAATTTTGTAAGTGAATTTTTAATTTTACCCTTGACCTACAACCCATTTGTAGGTCACATGAACAAAATAAGGGTTAATTCCCTAAATGATCACTAAACTTTTTTTAAAGTCCCCATGGGATCACTGAAGTTAAAAATTGTCCTAGTTAGTCACATAACTTCGAAAATTGGTACATCATCCACCACTGCGTAAACAATGCTTGCAAAATTGATATTGGGCATGAGTCTACACGTATGTGACAGTTTTTTATTCACAAATCGTCCAATATATATTTCAGTATTTTTTTAATGACTGTTGAATGCGTGATTTAATCCAAATATAGAGTTTTTCAAAATTTGAATTTCACAAACTTTATGAGAAGGATTATTATAGTTTCTAACTAATTATAGCATGGTTTATGTAAAAATCTAATTTATAATTTTCAAATGTGTGCCCGTAAGTCATCAAACCCTTCTAATTTTGCAAGCATTGTTTAGGCAGTGATAGATGAAGTACCAATTTTCCAAGTTAATTGACTAATGAAGATAGTTTTTAAATTCAATGATCTGAAAATTTTAATAAAAGATCAGTGACCATTTAGTGAATTAACCCACAAAATATATATATATATATATATATCACTTATTGTTTTCACAATATCATCAACGATTTTTTTTTTTTTTTTTTCTCGTATATGATTATTTCCCAATAGTTTAGACGAAATCAAATCTTCAACGGCATTTCAATTAAACCTCATTTTATATTATTTTACACAGATATTATAATGAATTAAAAATAACTGAAATAATATACTTGTTTTAATTGTTTTCAAACCGATTATTCGTTTCTAGTTGCTCCAATTATTAAATCACTATCGGGATACACAGAGTTAGCACCTAGCAGGTAATTTGCTTACCACAACGTCAATATTTTTTTATCTATTTATTTGCTAATTCATATTCATAATAGTTTATATTTAAATAAAATCATTGAATTGTTATTGCCTTGCAAACTTATCATTAGATAATTTTAACGAGATTACCGAGCAAGAATTTTTAGTAATGAACATGAAAAGAAGACGCTTTGTAAGAAATTGGGGATATGACTTTCTTGCTGATTATATATACGACTTTCTTACTGATTATATGACACTCTTCATCGTACATAATTTGTTAAGAAGGTAAATGTAGATTCTATAGATGAATTTAATGCCTAACCTAGTTGTTAACGACTTCAATAAATAATATCATTTAATGACTTTTTATATCATAATAAATTTTATTACATTTTAATACTCACTTTCCTTATTTTTTTGTCCCATTTATATAATTTTGTTTCCTTATTAAGAATGTTTTGTTTTGTTTGTTTACTAATATACCCTTATTTCTTTATTACTTTCAATAATAATTTACTAATCTTGTTTCTTTATTAAGAATGTTTTATTTTGTTCGTTTACTAATATACCCTTATTTCTTTACTATGTCCAATAATAATTTACTATTAGTTATTGATAATTAAAAGAGGGTAAACTAGGAAAGTTTTTGGCAAAAATTACTTTTTCGATAACATTAAATAATATTTCTTAATCTGTGTGAAAAACAAAACAATCCTATATAAATCGGACGGAGGGAGTAAATTTTAACCCTACCAACATAAACTTTTGGATCATAGAAAGCGGTCGCCCATCCCGTGCCCCCTGTAGATCTGCTGCCGGAGGAATCAATTGGTGATTTTTCTCTATAATTTATTTGAAAAAATTAGATGGGGTTTCAAAACTTGGGAAATAGAGAATTCAAGTCTCTCACTTTCTATTTGATTCATACGAGTATTTAACCTTTTAGTTTATAGTACTTGACTACTTGAGTCCTCAATAAACATTTATCCGTTAAAGCGTTAAAAGACATCATACTCTTATTTTAGATAAAATTTAAAAATGGGAAAAGAAAAATGAAGTTGTCATTGACAAGTTCTTGCTAAAGTAAATTTGAGGTTCTCAATTACCAATTGACACGAGATAATTTTGACTTCACAAGTTATGTTCAATTTGATCGTCTTGTCGAACTTTGGATATATTCTATGTATTGACAAATTTTAAATTATGAATGTAATTAAGAAACAACACGTTTGTATATTGGTGATACATATATTACAAAAAAAATTTAACTATTAATTTAGTTAAAAAATAAAACGTCATATATTGGTAGAAACTTTTCATGGTAGATTACCCGATTAAGATATTTGTTTTATGCTTTATTGTTCAACTTTAATTTATTTCTCCAAACTGTTAGCCTCGTATTATTAACGAAACACTGACGCTTGTTTGACATTATGTCTTCATATTTTGCTATCGTAATACTTAAACGAGTAGATTAAGAACCCTAAAGTTGCATGCAATCAACCTTTGTACAATTTGTTCGACCAACTATATGACGAATTAACATTAAACAAGTGTCGAATCACGCATTTCGTCAACAACGTGAGCTCATCATTAATTTTTATTAAAGTTTCATACATCATCGAACTTAAGTACAAATATAAAGTGATTTTCAAATTAAAACAAATCAAAGTTGGATGACTAACACGAAACAAGTTTGTAAGTAGACTAAAATCCTGCTTAATTTAATATTTTCTGAGTTTGTTAGCTTAGTTTGGACGACACGAAAAAGTTGAAGGACGAAAGAGGAAAAGTCAAAAAATGTGTCGATAATTTCCAGAGGAACAAAAAAAAAAAAAAAAAGATTTAAGTGAAGAAAAAAAAGGGAATTTTTACATTTTCGACGGAAGAAAAGAAAAATGACAAAATGTCAAAGATCGTTGCGTTTCTTGGTGTTATGTTCTTTAATATTTTTACAATTTATTTCAGGTAATTTCCTGGATCTCTAGCTTTTTTTTTTTTAAATTATGTTTTATACGACAGTTATGCTCATATTTATATGCATTTTGCTTGTATAACTATGATTTCGTGCTTCAATTCGTTTATTTGGTTTTTTTAATAACTGAATTAACTTTAAAATTGTAGTTCCGCTTAAAATTGTTTGAGTTTTTTGGGTTCATTCCAATTTGATCGATCGGGTTCTCTTGTTATTTGAAATTTCAGTGTTTTGAAAAAGGAAGTTAAATTAAATCTGATTTTTTCTGGTTTCGATTGGAAATTTATTATTACCTGCAAACGAAAAGAAATCAGTGTTGGTACAATTGGAGGAAACAAATGAGTTCTTGAAAAACCTAAATTTGTTATTTGATACTCTAGAAAATGATAGAAGAATTTGCAAATACAGGAGAGCTAAAATTTTAAGAATGGAATATTTTTAGTTTTAATTTCTGCTATAGAAGAAAATAAATATTTGAAGCCTTGCATGGTTATTCTTTTCCTTGTTTATCAGATTTTTAACTACAATTCACAAAATCATAGAAACTAATAAATCTGCAAGTAGGTAAACCAATTTAGCAATATCGTCAACGGTTTTACACTAGCAATGTGGACTGGTAGCTTGGTATAGAAACTTTTGGATAATTGGTAATTCACATGATCGGAGCTTTCAGGCTTTACATAAAGATGAAGCGAGCAGACACGACAAACAACCTTGAGCACTGGAGTCTCGTAATTTTCAACATTTTTTCTACTGTTTTTTCTTGGATTTTGAGATTTTTCCTCCTTTATAGTGGGCTATATGATTTGAGTTGGGTTGTACTCCATCAGGAGCTGAAGGTGTATCTCTTTTAGGTCTAGCTTCATGCATGGTGTGGATAAGTTGCTAGTGCTTGGAAGAAGTCATTAACTATTGTTTAGTTGATAATTAATACAGCCCTAAAAGGCCTTCTTATAAATTGGTTTAATTAGCTAAAGTTTTTATCATACAGCAAATTCTGTGTGGTGCTTCGATCACACTGAACGTACAATGTTCTATCTCTATCTTGGCATTTTTGGTTGTTGGGCAGTTGGGCTTTTCTCCTAATAAATACTTCCATCTTAATTGAAAGCATAAAATGACATTTGTTCTGTCTGTCTAATTATGTCAGCAAGCTTTTGTCAAATTCACTCCTGCTTAGACATGTTCTTTCCATTCAGGCTATTCAGATGATTCATTGAGTCCCAAAAATGGGACCAAAACTGAGTCCCATTCTCCTCATTCTGGAGGCAACACGGGATCCAGGGTAGCGATTATATGTCTGGTGCTTGTCGCAGCTGTGCTTTTATCATTTTTCCTTTTCAAGTTTTGGCAAAAGAGGAAGCGTGAAGAGCAGTATGCTCGTTTACTGAAGTTGTTTGAAGAGGATGACGAGCTTGAGCTTGAGCTTGGTCTTCG
>CAIGRS010015553.1:0-10213 GCA_903798395.1 Fraxinus floribunda
ACCATCTAAATATTATTTGTTTCTAACATATACATCTACTAAATAATTACATTGTGTTATTATATATTCGCAACCTGAAATTTGAGAGATTAATTGCTTAAAATTTAAATTATAAGTATAATTCTCAGGTTATACAATAAGAGCGGCATGTCTTATTAATGCTTGTGAGACTAAATTTCAAACCTTTAATAAATATTTATGTGGATGAAAATAAATGGTTTAAATCTATTGTTTATTAAATACCTTCAATTAATTTCTAAACTATTACTATTTTTAACAAAGGTTTTCCTTTTTTGTCTAAGGGGTGTTATTTTTCGTACAGCAACACTCCTATGTATCATGCCAACATCAAATTTCTCCTCATATAGTTGGCTTATGGTCAAAGCTTAATATTTCACATCTCGTGATTTTAAATAGTGCAATGTATGTACAGTCATTCCTCCATAGAGCACTGGGATGAACATTAAATAATGTTGAGAATATATGTTTAGTTTGAATCCTTATAAATATCTTAAACCCTAACTGGTGATATTTAAAATGCAGTTTGCCCACCATCTACAGTTTTCTTAGCATTAGGAGGAGATATTAAGAAATTGGAAATAATAAACACGTTTCATCATTGTATTATTTAGATCCTCGCACATGATATTTTGAACTAGTTGTTCGAAAGATAATTTATTTAGATATGTTTACTGATAAAAGAGATTGACGATGTCTTAAACACCAACTTTACACGCTACAACTTGAATTAAACATCTTGAAGAGACCATCCATTAACGTTATATTTGATAAATGTGTGGCGTGTTGAAATGGGATAACATTCATTTCCCAAATTAAAATCTCAAATTAAAAAAAAAAAGGTTTATATCATCCCAATAGGAAGTGTATACTCTTGATGAGTGTATAGTCACAACAAAGTGCAAAGAGGGAGTTGTATTAAAAGAATATGTGAATTTTGATTATGCTAGTAATAATGATAATAGAAAATCAACAACTGCATATGTGTTTACTTTGTGTGGAAGTTGCATAAGTTGGGAGTCTCAATTGCAGTATATTGTTGCCTTATCTACTACAAAAACTGAATATGTAGCTGCTACTGAACCTATTAAAGAGCCCTTTGTGGCTTAAAGGCTTGTTGAGTAAACAAAATGAATTGCATAATCCTGTTGTGATTTATTGTGATAGTCAAAGTGCCATTCATTTGTGTAAAAACTCAGTTTTTCATGATATGACCAAATATATAGATGTTAGGATGCATTTCATTAAAGATATAGTTCAAAAAGAGTCTATATTTCTTGAAAAAAAAATAGCTACACAATTTAATCATGCGTGTATGGGAACAAATGCACTTCCTCTTATCAGATTTAAATCATGCTTACAAATTCTAAGAATTGATACTGGTTGAATTTGTTGTTTCTATAGGTGTGATTCTTCGTGGTGTTGATGTTGATAAAAAAAAAAAAAAACTAATGTATTTGGTTGTTTATAACATTGGCATCAATGATGAGATTTGTTGGATTGTGATGCCATTTTAGACATTTGCTTTCCAAACTGGGCTATGATGAATACTGGGCTTGGCCCATTGTTGGATATATGCTAGCCATTGCCTGATAACACTTAGAAACCACCCAAAACCCAGCCCAATTTTAGCACCACTTGTGCTTCTCTGGACCATCGAATTCATGGCTAATCTACGATGACTATTGAAGTATATATATACCAGCTGAATGGTCGCTTGAGCCCTAATTTTTCATTTGGTTCTCTCCTTCATATCTAAGAACCTTCTGGGTTTCAGTTCCTTCATAGTTTTTTGTCCATCCATTTTACTACTTGTCACAATGCCTTACACTTGTGGTTTATACGAACAATAATTCTAGCTAATTTTTTTTAGAGACAGTTCTCTTGTTTAGTACTCTGAGAATTATACCCATTCTTGTATTGTTTCTATCCCCAACCGAAAAGAGCGTTGACAATCTCGAGAACTTCCCTATCCGAACAACCACCATGAAACAATATTTTTGACCTTGAATTGGTCAAAACCAAAAATATTATGAATAGAAGGAAATGAGATAAGCTCGAAAGAAGTTTCGTCGAAACTCAAGAAAAGATATTTACCTTGAGATAATAACTACATTGAACTTCAATTTACAAAATATAAATATTAAGGATGTGTTTGAGCCACATTATTTTGGAACAATGCATTATAGAATAGTAAATTGATGAATAATGTATGGTTGAAAAAGAAGAAAAAGTTATTGATGTGATGAAAAATATTATTTTATTAAAGAATTTGTGGTTGAAAATGAGTAGAAAAATGAGAATGAAAAAAGTAATGTGGATCACACGGGGGCTAAAGCAACCTCTTGTTGTCCAAATATACAAAATTAAAGATCACTCCAAAACCAAAATCTCCACCCGTGAATTATTATCATGATAAATGAATTTTTTGAGTCCATGTACACAAAGATACGATTTGATATTTTGTATAATTAATGTGTATATAAAATGTAAATACAAATTATTCATTGTCTAGAAAGAACATATGTCCCTACCATGAATAATTTTTCATCAAACAGAAACTTCAACTGTTTTTCGGCGGACTCTCGCTTAACCATTCAATAAAAAAAAAAAAAAAAATTATGATAAACGGATCTTGACTAGTCGACTGTTGATTTGATAGCTAATTTCGATGGAATAATTACGTCAAGTCATATGCATCGATATATATTGTACTAATATATCGAACGCATATTTTATACGCAATAAGAGATATGTTGCTTAATTGTGTATTTACGGAAAAATTTCATATAGAAAATTTTATTCAGTAATTTAACAATGGGAATAATGGTTGTATGAAAAGGACAGAAAACATATTAAAGTTTGATAAAGATGGGTAGGGACACACACACACACACACGTGCACTAAGTGGTCCATTAGTCCATTTCTAAGTTTTGTTTGCTTATTAGGTCAAATTCAATATCATGGATGGATGCATTATTTGGGTTGACTGACAGGCTTATATTCCGCGACTTAACCACTCCAAATTATTTTGTGTGTATATATATTCGTTGCACTCAAACCCCACGAAACATTTATTTAAAAATGACGCAAGTAGTTAGAAGAGAGAATTATAAATTAATTAAAAAATAAATAAATAAGAAGGATTTACGAAAATGCGCGTAATTTTCAGCTCGGGTGTTAGATGTAAACTCGTGTTAGTACAATTCGGAAGCTTTTTCGATTTTGCACATTTTTTTCCTGGCGATGATGCTGGCCGAAAGTCAAACTTTTGAGGTCAAAACCATCATTTTTATGTATGTTTTAGCAATTTTCTGTTTTGGGTCTATTTAAGGGTATTTTCATCATTTTTACAATTTTATTTAGATTCGTGTACTGAATTATAATTTGTGTTTGATTGGGATTCGTTTTGAATCTTTAAATATTTATGAAGGGTTTGAAAATCCTACATTCATTTTTTATTAATAATGATTTAGTTTTCAATTTTTTCTTTATTTTTTGGATTCCAATGTTTCTCACAATCGTACTGGGGAAATTCGAGCAACACCTATTCATGTGTTACGAACAATAATCTTTATTTATTATTAACGTTTCCGTCCCACATCAAACAGTTAAATAATCAAGTGGCACTCACGTGATGTTCATAGTTGGAATAGTTTTGAAATAAAGAAAATCTATTTGGACAATTTAGCCTTTGAGTTCGATATCATGTGTTGGCCATTTGACCTCCAAA
Organism: Fraxinus floribunda; assembly: GCA_903798395.1. Classification (NCBI taxonomy): domain Eukaryota; kingdom Viridiplantae; phylum Streptophyta; class Magnoliopsida; order Lamiales; family Oleaceae; genus Fraxinus; species Fraxinus floribunda. The sequence goes on from CAIGRS010015553.1 coordinate 3,753, forward strand.
TAAATATTTTTCACTTACTAGGACATGGGTGCTACAGTTTTTAAAAGGCTGGGGATATAGCTGCAACAAATGGTAAAGTTATCTTGTACCATGTTGACTGGACTCGCATCTTTAGAGAAAAGCTCAAGGCTTCGTTTAGTAGGAATTAAAATTCGATTAAAATTGAAAATATGGTCGTTATTGGGTCTTACCCGTCTAATAAAAATCAACAATAACGACTAATTTTTCAATTTTAATCCCTACCGAACAGGCCCCAAGATTTTGAAGCGGCTAATGGGAAAAGTAGAAAAGAAAGAAGGTTTTCCCACCAAGGATCTTTGTGGGATGACTTTGATATCACTGTTTCATGCCAAAGATATATATCAGTCCCACATCGACGTACCAATATTTTTCAACCTTACCTCAACCCTAGTGTTAAACGGAGAAAAAGATAAAAGAGTCAAAAGATTTAGTCCTTATTTGTTTAAATTTATTTTTAATCTCACGTTATTTTTCTGTTATCTATTAAAATTGACATAATAAAAGAGTGTTCATGTCCCAACTAGGTGAACCATACCAAAGCCAACTAAAACATCCGCGAGCCAAATCACATACGAACTCACAATAATGTTGGGACTTGCGAGTCTATATTCTATATTGATTTTACCAGCTTTGTCACGTCAGCTAAAGCCATTATCGCGGTGCACTTCAGCCAACGAACAAAGAATACGAAAGATAGTAAATAAAACGTAAATATATGATAGATTCAGTTATAAATTAACTAATCAAAGGTTGTCGCATGGCATTAACCAAAAGACGTATTCACCCCAAGGCTTCGATGAGAATCTATAGATAGGCGTCCATTGAGAACGAAGAGGATATGCAAAATTTAAATAGATTTGTTTCAAATAGTCATTCTCCTCTTGTTCGTTGTTGAACATCACACTAATGAGTTTAGCAGAAGAAAACCCTAGTTAGGTGAGAAGAATTTATTGATCATCGTTTAATAGTTAATATCCACAATTTTTATTAATTATTCAACTACACATTTCATCAATTTTTATTAAAATTTATTAAAAAATTAATGTTTTTTCAAACAGACAAGGGCTTAATCAAATTCATGAATCGAAGATTAAAAATTAAGCCCCTATTTGGTATGCTAAAAAAACAAATTTTTTTTATAGATTTTGATAAAAATTGATGATATATATGGTTGAAAATTAATAAAGTTGTGCTGTAAAATGTATGATTAAAAATGAATTTGAAAAAAAATAAATAACAATTTGTGTTATAAAAAATAGGGACCAAAGAAGCTATAGTTAGAATTCTATACAACGTGTATACCATAAATGTTTTCATTAAAGTTTTTAACTTTTCTCACAATATAAGACAAAGTTAACATCAAAACGAAATGTTAATTTTCCATCATGTTAAAAATATTCATAGAAAAATATATATCAAGACTCAATCGAGCTTTGCAAGTAGAAAAACTGATTATATTAATGCTCCATCATGTTAAAAGTCATGATATAGGCAACTAAAAAAGAAATAAGCTTGCTGCTCTTCAATACCACCAACAGAAAAAGGGGAATAATAGGGTAAAAATATAGAACTATTGCAAGCAGACATCTTGGAGAATTTCTGCGAGATGCTTCCAGTTCTAAATCCAGTGCAAGGCTCAAGTAAGAAAAAAGGAGGATTAGGCCAGATTCTTATTCGAATTCAGCTATCTACAATCATAAGTTACAGTTTGCTGATAAGATACCTATACATTTGGTGTCAGTAGAAAGGCAATCAGATTCCAGATAATGTAGCCGCCCCAGAAAACATTTGCAAATNGCAGACATCTTGGAGAATTTCTGCGAGATGCTTCCAGTTCTAAATCCAGTGCAAGGCTCAAGTAAGAAAAAAGGAGGATTAGGCCAGATTCTTATTCGAATTCAGCTATCTACAATCATAAGTTACAGTTTGCTGATAAGATACCTATACATTTGGTGTCAGTAGAAAGGCAATCAGATTCCAGATAATGTAGCCGCCCCAGAAAACATTTGCAAATCGCAGTGTACTCTCTGGTTAATCCAGAGCAGTCTTCATGAGATAGAGAACTCCTTGTCTCATTTATAATCTTGAACGACGAATGCATTTAATAGGATTTAACGGCGAATGCCTTCGTGTAGAGGCAAACGGTACCCTGCTCAAGGACGGTGATGATTTTAGATCCCAATCTTCCACATTCTTGGGTACACAAACGTCGAAGAGGAATTGACCAAGAACCCCATGAGCACTTATGCTTGGTGGGCTGGATAGACGCATGTACGGCTCTTTACGTTCATCCTGCGCAGATCCAAAATCTCTACCCTCATGATATTCTATGGAACTTGGAACAGAAAAGCGGTCATTCAAGTCAAGGGCGATCCTCTGGAAACTCTGACTTGATCTCTCTGCAGCTTTTTTTAGATTGCAAAACGGTTCAGATATCTGATCATGCGTGCCCTCGAAGCCCATCTTCTCACCTTCAAGTTGCCGTATTCTTTTAGAATAAATTACAGAAGCTTTTCCAAGCAGCTCAGTCACCACAGCCTTGTATTCGATTGGATAATGCCGAAAATGACCTGTGTACAAACATAACATGAAAAACTACTGTATCAACAAATATGAATCCTCAAGATGCCGTAACAAAAATGCGACACTCCAATGGTAGCTAGGAAAGCCTCCTAAGAAAATCTTATATTACAGATTCCAAATTACTAGTGATTTACTTAAAACAGAATTATATTCCAGTAAGTAAGCTGATGTGTAGCTTACCAACTGAGAAATGAATTTAGTTAACAAACTGCAGCGAGTCATCTGATTGCATATAACAAAGAAGGAAGGTTCAAAAACACAACCATATTCTATGTCCGTGTATTCTCAGATATGGAGCTTTAATTTATATCCCAAGTAGCCAGGTTGAGAAGTAGATGCACGAGCAAGTGTAATAGTGAGAGCAGTAAAGTGCAGAACATGACTGAGAATTCAAGGCAATAGAGTGTCTCTAGGGCTAATTTGTAGCATTACAAAACATTAATTAGATAAGTTATATACACCATACTCCATCAAAACTCATATTTTATGAATTAAAGCAATATCATTTCTAATAATATATTAATATTACATAAAAACAGAAAGGTGTAAAATCTGTATAAAAGCATCTCCAGTCGTGGTGTAATCTCAGAGATGGAAGTCTTCTTTCATTTTTTGACGTTGAAGTAAGACCAAACTCATGAGCTTATTATACTAGGTCGCAACAGCAAAAGGAAACCCTTATTAAATTAAAAGAAACCTGAGCCTTCTTTTTTTACTAAAATGAAAGCCAATAGTGCCTTTTCACAAATTACACATCCTTCTTTGGTCAATGAAATAAGTCTAACTTGTGATTTAGATCTCCAAAGTGATCAGAAATTTCTGCAATGCAAAGATGCAAAGGAAACGCAAATTGCATTTTCTTCCGGCAAAAAATATAAAAAAAGATATAAATTTGCATCTTTTTTTACGATGCAAAAAGTGGATTTAGAACTTTCCATTGGAGCAAATTTTGAATTTAGATCTACCGGGATGTAAATGAGTATGCAAAATTGGTTTTGGAGATACCAAGTTACACCCAAATTTATACCACCATTGGAAATGATCTAAGCTATTCATTGAGCAGGAGAAATGTCAAATATAATAGTCTGACATATCCACAGATGTTATTTCTTGGACCAGCAGTTCCTGAGACAGGTTATGGCAAATGCAAATTTGAAATGAGAATCCGACATCATTCATTGTTGCTCAGGCAAAAATTGCACACAGGCATACTAGTGTTTGTAAGGTGCTGAAAATTGTAAGCCCATGTTTGTCCCACATATGTTTGTCTCACATTATTTTTTTCATTCTCATTCTTCTACTCATTTTCAACCACACATTCTTCAATAAAATAATATTTTTCATCACATCAATAACTTTTCCTTCTTTTTCAACCACATATTTTTCATCACATCACATCAAAAAAATGCATTCTCTCATTTTAATGTGCACCAAACACACTCTAAATTGGAAACTTCGTGCTAAATTGCACACACTGAGTACATATGCCCCAACGGAGTGAATTTTGTGTCCTTAGGTCAGACCTTTCTCCAAGCCACTGCAATACTGCTTTCAGTGGCTAGTAATGCTCGTTTTAAGCTACCACAATTTCGTTTGCTCTTATCAGCACTTATTTCAGTCATTTGCACAGAAATATAGTCTAAACATCTCTTCAAATTTTATCCGCATTGAGCCCGACCCAAGAAAATCTGACTGTACAATATGTTTAGAAGCATACCTACGTGAGATGAGTTATTCCATTTCACCAGTTTAACATCAGCCCCGAGGTCTTTAAGCCGTCCGGCAAAATTGCAGATTATCTGACATGGAGCGAGATCATCATCTTCTGAGCACAAAATCAGGTATGGTGCCCCCATGCTCTGCATAAAGATAATAATTAATCATTCAATAAGCAGTAGAAAGCAACTTGCCATGGCATTCCATGTTTGGCTAATCTAAAGAAATAGTTACTTTCTCCAATCATGTTTGCACGACTTACTTTTAAGCCAAAAAGAAGTCACTTCTAGTTTAATTAACTCTCAACTTATTGTCAAATGAGTAACTTTTACCATTAAGTCCCCGTTTGTCTCCATTATTCCAAAACATTATTTGCTATAGTAAGATTTTCCATCACACATTCACCCGATAAAATATTCTACACACAAAACAATAAAGTTACTTTAAATTTCAACCCCACATTCTCCAAAAAATAGCATTCATTACTTCATTTCTTCTACAATAATGGGAGACAAACACCCTAAGATTTTATTTATTTTAAAACTTTTGAATTTACTTATAAGTACACTTTATATGATTAGCAAAACAAGCTGAAAATCTAATGGATGCTTACTACAGAGGAGTAAAGAGTCTGCCAATACTCAGCACGCTGTGCTTCAAATCTGCTAAGGAAGAAGGCATCCAGACTGGACGAAATGCCATTTGCAATCCATGATGCTAGGAGCGGGGGAGAGGACATATTAAGAACAGAAGGATGAAGAATAAAGCGAGTGCCCAAGTCACTTGTAAAATCCACTGGAGTAGAATCAAAAATGTGGCCGGAAACACAGTCTTTAACCAGTCGGTAGTCGTCCTTCAGATGAAACACGCCACATTAGATAAGACAACACTTGTATTAAGGTTCTTCATCGAACAATATGGTAGATAACCATTACTATTTTTTGAAAATGAGAATATACGATGAGTTTATGACTATGGTATTCGATTTTTGCATGTTTGTTATGGAGAACTAGATAGAGCTCTAGATAATATTAATTGTTCACTCTATAGTCTAATCATGTCCAATATTGCGTATGAGTACTGAACTTAGGCTATTAAGCATCACAGATGTTTTGACCAACATCAGTAAGGAGAAACATATGCACAAGTGATCAACAGAATGACAAAAGTACATGGAAAGCTACAGAAGCGTATGTTACATTTACAAGAAATGGAAGTATGTGTTCACAATTATTTCAAATAACAAGATGGCGAGATGAATCACTATGAGATAAAGTATACCGTATTGACTTGCTCTGGACACTTTCCTTCAATTATCTGCAACCAAAAGTAAAACAGGTTGCATGTCAACAATAGCTTCACATAAAACATGCAATATCCAGGGTTTCTTAAATGACGTATGTGAATAAATATAAAAAATTTACAAATATTTTAAGTTCCAGGTGTTGACTGACAAGAATGGCATTTACCTGGAGAACCTTGTACATGCTAGCTTTTGGGCCACCAGAGAAAGACGCAAAGACAACTGGGCATGGCCTGATTTTTAGCTCCTTTAAATCAAATTGAAGTTAACTATGAGGACAACTTAAAACAACATATATAGCAAATTTAAAATTTTAATATCCAAGTCTATCGTCATTGTCAAATCCCCATCCACAAGATTACTTTGAATAGTTTCTTCAATACAACAAAGATACGACTCCAAGAGCAAGTCCACCCATATATAGGGGGGTGTATTCAATTGGGACTTTTGAAAACTTTGATGGACTTTTTTTAAGTGATGGCTTATGTGGATTTCATGGATTTTTTAGAGATTTGTATGGAATTAGTGGAAATCTTTTGTAGACGTTTATAAACTTTCATTTAAAACTTTTAGAGACTTTTGTAGAATTCAAAATACTTTTGAAGACTTTCATTTGAGATAAAATTTATGTAAATCTAGTGCAATATTTATGAAATTATCATATATGAGGTGAAGATTCTCACCATTCTCCATTCGTCTTTCTTTTCCCCTCATATAATCAAAAAATATTTTAAAAAGAATAAAAATTTAAGACCTTAATTAAATAAATAATAATAATTATATATATATATAAATAAATTTAATATTCAACACTATTAATATAATATACATTTAAAAA
>CAIGRS010015559.1:0-16974 GCA_903798395.1 Fraxinus floribunda
TGAACTAAAATAAATAAAAGCGCATTAAAAGTTAGGAAATATATGCACAATCACACAAAAATATAGAAAAATATTTATATCTCATATCCAAATTTATGGTCTTGTACGTATATAGGAGGAATGAGAATTAAAATATCATTTTTACAATTTTCATCTAATTTACTTCAAAGGTGTCACTTAATAGCAAGAATTTTGCATTTGAGGTGGTCAAGCTTCTATGTTCACGTGTTTTGGTATTTTAAGTTTAAATTAAAATCATAACGGTCCTTCAGTGACCGTTTGTGAAACAAATTAAAATTTCAGTAACAATTTGTGGAAGTGCATGAAACTTCAGTGATCGTTTCTGTAATTTTTAAACTTTAGTGATCGTTTTGTAATTTTTAGGTAAGTTCAGTGACCGTTTGTGAAATTAACCATACGATGAATTGTATTGTATTGAACGACTATATTTTGAGTATTTTCACTCTCTAAATTATTTATATATAATTACTCTGCCTATTTAACTTAAACATGCATAAAATAGAGCAACATAAAGTAGTAGTTAATAACTTAGAATGTTATCCAATAGAACTATAAAAATTATAAGAGATATTTTCAATTTAATTTTTATTTGAGTCTTTTGTATTTAATTTCCACGATTAGATAATTAACAAAAAAAAATCAATTATTTTTTATAAATTACTCAATGTGATAATTGTAGACAAAATTAAGAAGAGAATAAGAGAGTTAGAAGAGTCAAAACTAAAGTGTGTATATTAGTATAACAATGACCCCTATATATAGGGCTTCAATGGGAGTTAAAATCTGATAGAATACACTTTTTTAGAGCAAGTAAAACTTATTAAAGAGTTTTGATAATACTAAATAATTATCACTTAATTTTACAATGCTCCCTTTTTGATGACTATTTATACAATAATTATCTTGTTAAAATATATTTTGGCAACAATCAATTGTGATTTGATGACTATTTGTACAATAATTATTTTGTTAAAAACATAGTTTTGACAAAAATCAAGTGTGATAAAAATACCAAATGAGAGAGAGAGAGAGAGAGAGAGAGAGAGAGAGAGAGAGAGAGTACAAATAATTATAACAAATTGAAGCAATAAAATTATGCTTCGATAAAATTTTGTCAAGAAAATTCAGTGGGACAAAACTTGAGCGAATGAAAAAGAGTACGATTAACTCCCCCGATTTCAATCAATGAAAGTCCTTGTATCAAGTCATCCATTTTTTAAACATCAATGTCGTCAAATCATAATTCTGATGAAGTAGTTCATGTTGTCTTGTTAAGCATTCAAGCAATACACTCTTCGTATAAGATATCTATCTATCCCGTGTGACTTTAGTTAGCATATGTCCGTTGAAAAACATATATTCATTCTTGCTCACTTCGAAAGTTTCATACAAAGTTTTAATATGTAATAGTATTATTTACAGGTTCTTGTAGGTTATGAATATTCATTAAATAAAGAAAATATCCAGTTAAAACCTTATAAGAAAAAATTGTGGAAAAAATCTTAATAAAGGGAAAAAAATATATTATTCTTTTGAGTACGCTACAAAAATTATCTCATTAAAAACTTTAATCAAGTTCAGAAATTAAGGGTAATGCCGCTTTGCCACAATCATCAGCGGTGCCTCAATATTTAATTGCTAGAGATAGATCCAGACGAGAAATTAGACCTCCACAAAGGTATGATGAAGTTGATGTACTTGCTTATGCATTAAATGTAGTCGAAGGTATTGAATCTAGCAAAAAACCTTCTACAAAAGTAGATAGTTGTGTTGATTCTGTTATATGATATGTTTTTGTCCTATTTTGTAATTATTGTTTAGTTGTTTGCAATTTTGTTGCTTGCAGTGATAATTCTAACAATTTTGTATTCGAGATAATCCTGTTAAACAATGTTTGAATTTAGTTGATATTCAGTTGCTGAATTTGCCCTACTTGGATTTTATGGAAGAGGTGGATGAATTTTTTCTGTTGAAGAGTTTTGTAGAGAATTTTTGTTGAAGAGCCAATTTTTACTCCTTATAGTAAAATTCGTCTCTAGGTAATTTTTTAAAACTTCGTTCATTGCAGTAGAATTCATGTAAAAGTGGAGATTTGTTAATACATGACCCAAATTCATTTGATATTGATGTTTTGGTTGAAAAAGGAGTTAAAGAGGTCAAAATACGATTAAAGGGTGTTTGGGGGGCACCCTATTTGGGTACCCAGGCGCCATATAGAGTGAAAAATTGGATTTGGAATAGAGATTCAGGGACTAAGTGCCAAACTCACCGTTGCTCACATATCGCGTGCCTGAAGCTCGAATGTTGCTCACTGCTCGCCTAGCGTGAGTTTGGGCGCTTGAGCGGCCAAGTTATCTTGGAAATTTTGTTTCATTTTTTTGACGCGACTTTTGATCCTCTTTTTACATAAAACATATTCTTTTGGGTTTTATATATAGTTACGTGATTTTGACTTTGTACAACATTAGAATATAATCTTGGAACCCAAGTCATTGTATTTTCTCTTTATTAATAAAATTCTCCTTCCCTGCCCGTGGTGTTTTCCACATTAATTGTTTGTGTTCGTATGTTGTGATTGATATCTTCACATTGCTATCAATTGTCGTCGTCAATTTACTAACATCATGGATGCAAGATTTGAAAATAAATCGTGTTTAAAGATTTATGATAATCTGTCTCATATAGCATACCTGGAGCACTATTCATCCCGAATTTCATGTGTTGCAGCAATAACATGATTAGCTGGCATATATAACTAGAAACGGGAACCAACAAAGGATTGAGACATAAGTTTAGCATCATGAGCTAATTGATGACTAACTAGGACTGAATATTGTCCGATTCGATTTGATTATGAAGAGAATCGAATCGAATCGAATCAAATTTTTTGGGCATTTAATAAATTGAACAGTCGGATCCAAATATAATTATGGAACTGTTTGAGTTCGGTTCGCTTCTATTCAGTTCCGTACAATCATTAATTTTTTTATTATTTACAACAATACTATATAAATACAACTAATGACATATTCATTTATAGTTTCGATGGGCAGCTGGAGAGGGGAAGTCGGACACGACAGTCGGTGACTTCAATTTGGGCATGTAGATGTAGGTTTTCTATTTATCAAATGATTTGGAGTTAGTGGACATGTGTTTACCAAATGAAAGTATAAAATTGAAAAGGCAATGACAAAAACTTAAAAATGCCTAAATCTTGGACTAACAATGAAATTAATAATTGAACAAAAAAATTAAAACAAAAAATTGAATTTAGAAAGTGGGTTAGGCTGGGCTAGCTAGACATGGACTTGACTTGGGAGTTGGAGCATTAATCATTAAATTAGTTAATTTTCTAATTTGTTTAGAAAAAATTAAAATAATTTAATTAATTTAACATAAAAATTTTAAAAAAATTATTTAGATTTGATTATTCGATTCTTGGTCTAAAACCAAGAACCAGATCAAATCCATCGGTTATCGATTCAAATATCCGTTCGAGTATTTGACTTATGAAGAACCGTTCGATTCGATTCGAGAGTTTTGTTCAACCCTATGACTAACACTAAAGTAAATTAAAGTTATTTGACTGTGACACATTAAAGTTGAGTGATCTAATTGCACATTCAGTGATAAAAATGAAATTAATAGTATAAGCAAATATAGGGCAGTATTTTGATCTCTTGAGTTAGTCCTGAGAGATGTTTGTCATTTAGATTAATTACTCGACCCTAGTAATGAAAGACACAATTTTATTCTGGAAATGTTATGGTTACGTCTTTAAATTGGAAAGAAGCTTTTGCATTACAAGTACTTTTAGATGATGAATCTGAACGTTAAAAGGTCTTTGTCCTAACTAAGAGAGAATTACTACCAATGAAGCAATTGATAAGAATAATTATTTCATTAGATTTTACAAATGTGAAGAAAAGAATACTTTCATTGCATTACCAATTACTTCTTAAGACTCCTCTGAAGGGCTTGTTTTTCTTACAACTCATGAGCTTACAATGAGATCCTCCAAAGAGTCATTTTTTATAACTTGCAATATCTTTCTTGCTATCAGTACACAAATCTGCACAATTGCAAGCAGTGAAAGTCATTCACCAAAACAGAAGGTAATTAGTTTTTTTTCCTTTAAATTTCTATCAATTTATTTTAATGAGAAGATTGCATTGTTAAATTCGAACATATTATTCGGTGAGAAGTTGGTCTCTTACTGTTAAAAGGAGCATATTTAAGACCATTCAATATAGTTGTATAAACACATCACGATAGAGAAAATTGTTTAAATCTCAATTAAATCGTCACATGATTCTCATACAAACATTCATTAGTTCCTCCTTTTTTTTTTTAACACTTGCCCAAATCGTAAAACAAAACCTAACTTTTTAAAGTTGGACATTAAGCAGTACACATGAGCATGTTTGGAAGTGATTATAAACTGTATAGATTCTAAATTGATAAAAATGAAGGACGAATAAATTAGTGCTTGTGAATCATTCGAAATCTGTAGATATAAAGTGATTTGAGTGTGTATAAATAATTTATAAACATGAGCCTAACATAGGTTCCTATGCGATTGATTGCACAAATATAATAAGATATTGAGGTGCAACCTACTCCTTTTCAAAAATGGGGGATCAATTTGCTACTTAAAACAATAATTTGAAGACCAATAGTACACAATATTTCATTCTTTAAATTTCTTCTAGTTCTAGAATCCTTATTGTGGAACTTAGAGTTTATTTCAAATTGATTTTTCCAAGTGAATAATAATGTTTTTGCAGATTAAATTGTAGAGAATGTTAGAGGTCTAATGAAATGAGTAATTGAATTTTTATTTTTATTTTTTTTGTGGAAAAAAAGAAGTAAAAATATATCTCTCCCTAACAAGACATTATTAATAAATCTTAAGATTAAAGTGCATGATATGGTCCTTGCCTTAATGATGGTCGATGATTTTATAGGACTCCTGTGACAGAAAAATAATACCTTAGGACTATTGAGAACAACTAGATTGTACAATAGAACATTGTACTTGGTGTTTCCCGCAAGTCCATAACCTACCATTAGGGCTGGGCAACGGGCCGGGTCGAACCCGGTCAGTTCTGTTTTGGACCAAACTCAACCCGGCCCCAAAATGTCGGTTTTGACATATTTTTGAAATCGACCCGAACCGGGCAGCGGCCAAAACCGGCCCAACCCGAATTGGGTCGGTTCGGGCTGATTAGGGCCGATTCCTTTTTTCTTTCTTTCTTTTTTGCACAAAAATATTTCAATCTTTCAAATTCAAATCAAACTTTAATTGGCTGAAATAAACTTTAATTAGCAGAAATATGAATTCACTCAACAAAAATTCCCAGAAACGCCATAGCAAATGTTCATGCTCAATCACGTCATACTGAAATTAACACCCGTATAATCTAAATTGACGTTCAATTATCTAAACCCCATTGTAACAAATCCATTATAAAACCGCAAACAATAAACTGTACATACGCACCCAACCTTAACAGCGAGGGCAAGAGCGGCTCGCATTTTGGGCTTGGAATTACAGTGCACGTAATAAGTCAGCCCATTATCAAGTTGGCCATAGTCGACGTCGTACGGTGGCTTCGGCAAGACGTCGTCTAGGTTAATGTTGACCAACTTCAATGAACGGAACCCGTGTTTCTTCTCACTCAAGATCTGTGGCAATTCTATGGGCAACAAATCCATGATTTTTTGAATTTTCTCACACACTCAGTGAGATTTTTTTTGCAAATTATTTGCATAGTTAGCATATATACACAATGCTGGGCCTTTTGAGGAAAGAAGCATGGGAGATGAGATTATAGGGAGGCAAGGGAGGCTAGGTTTTGAAATTGAGAGCGAGGGCTTCACGATGTAGATTGATTTTTGGAAAGGGAATACAGTTTCAACTTTTCATATCGAGTTGGGTCGGTTTGTAATGTAAACCGATCCGAGTATCATAATTATAAAATAAAACCAACCCGACCCAATTCGTTTTAAATTGAAAATAGACCCAACTCGACCCGATTCGGATCGGGTCGGGTCGGGTTTGCGGTTGATGGGCCCAGCCCTACCTACCATCTCTTTTGTGATTATCATGTAGAAGCCATAGTTAAGGCTAGGTTTCCTTTGTCTTGAGAAAGTAACGGACGCAAATATTTTGAATTAGCTGAGACACAATCAAGTTTATAAAAAAGTTGTGAAACCAGGCTTAATTACACACTACTACTCCCAATATCCTTTTCTTAGGCTTGAAGCTAAAAAAATTGATAATAAAAGAATCGTGTACTATAATCCTCAAGCTTAGAACATATAGATACCAGATGTTTGGACTTTATATTGATATGATTGAGTCATTTAATTTATGTATCGCTCCATCGTAATTTCTTAGTTCGTTATTAAAATAACTCTCGTTAAACATTGAATATAAATAAATAAATAAATTTGTTTCTTTAAGTATATTTGTTAAACATATAAAATCATCAAATTTAATTTGTTAAAAATTGGAATTGACCAATAGATTTTTCATAACAAACGAAAGGGAAACAGAAAAATGACAATTAAATGATGGGTGAACTAACATATTAAAATGATATAGCGTTCATTAGAGAGTGATATACCGTTTGAATTCATTATTATGCAATTTGAGGCTTTTATCTGAGTAAAGGGAGAGTAAATACCATGAAGCAAATATTTACGAAGAAGAAAAAATTTGAGTAAAGACCCACTTCATTAAAAAAAAGAAAAAAAAAAATGGTGGGTCAAGTGACCCTCCATGCCTCACCCCAATTCCCTCAGTGCCTTGAGATGGCCCCTTGTAGTCCTTCGTAGATTTAGCAATAAATAGACGGGAGTGATGAAAAAAATTCATGCAATCAACCCAAAATTTATTGACAAAAAAAGTAAATTTACTGTTGTTTTAATGTAGGAAAATATTTGTATCTACGAAGTGACAATAGGAACAACTTGCACCCGGGGCGCAGAAACGTCAAATTCAGTCAACCTGAGATTTGGCGACAAAAAATCAAATGACATTTTAGTAAACCGGTTGAATTCCAAGCATGTAAGGAGAGTTGATCCATTGGAGCCTCAAGTTCTTGATGATATGCCCAGAAAGCCATTTCAAGCTTGCATGGTGGATCGGTTCCAAGTTAAAGGCCTTTGTGTGAAATCGCCCATCTGCTATCTTTATCTTAAACTAGTCGGGCACGATGACTGGCGGCCGGGTTTTGTGCAGGTTCGGATGTTAGATGAACCCCATTTCAGCTCAGAATATTTCTATTTCAGGCGATATTTGCCCCGTCTTGTGTGGCACGGTTCTGATGTGTGTGACACCAAAATCACTCCTTTCGGGGTCAAGTACACGAGGAAAGTCTTCCCAAAGAAACATGTAAAACCTTAAGGTTAATTGAAAGGGCATTCATGATTCTGTTGTATAATAAGGTGGCAAATAATTTGTTTTTCCCAAAATAATGTTGAAATCAACGATAATACTTGTAAAACATTCACCATTCACAAGCCCTTTTATATTCTAACATCAAAAATGAAATTTTTATCTTCACCTTTCCTCCAATTTTTGATTTCCATATTCATGATAAGAGTGGGTCATTTTAGGTGTAATTTCCCATTCATTTAAAAATAGTTTTGGGCACATTAATATTATTGGTCCGCAACCTATTTTTAGTGGGTTAGTTCTCAACTTTTTATTTTAATTACACAAATAGTTTTCAACAATGAAAGCTGTCATAATCTCCTTTAAATCATCACGTGACCATCACATGTTGAACTTTGCGAAATTATATTTTTTTACGCATTACTTGGGCCGATGCTTAGAAAAAGATAGGATTCTATGTGGCCACATGATGATTACACAAAGATTTGGACTTTTTCTTGTCTTTCGAATTAATTGCACAATTATTAAAAGATTGATGAGATAAACATAGTACTCGAAAAATAGATTGAAGATCAATGTTACAAAATTTACACAAATTTACGCTATCATGAGCTCCTTGAGGAGAAGATCGCTTTCGACTTTAGCCCTATTAAAATCAGTATGAGTGATCACATTTAAATATTCTCTCAAAGTTGCCACTTTTGGCATAGATAACTATTTTCCTGAAGTACTAAAGAAAAGATACAAATGAACAAACTTATCAATTAAACTATATCTAATTCAATTTACCAATTATGTAGAATGAAAGAAAGTAGAATAAATGAGGAAATTATCTTCATTTTATTTGAACAAAGTAAAGAATTAGAATGATAGAAAGTCATGTCCAACGTTAAATTAAGAGATAAAAGTTGAATATGCCAAACTTCTAGAAATGGGTTTGCTCTCCAAGGAGCATCCAATCTTAGGGTCCAAGAAGAAGGAGTAGTAACTAATTCATCTAACCCATTTCTAACCCACATATTTGCCCAAGACCAGAAGTGAAACTCGTTGATCATGAGTCCTTGATCGCTCTGAGCCACACCACCACCATCTGAGCCACAATCATGTTTCAAAATGAGTCACCTCCAATTTTCTAATTTCAATGTTTGATTCTTGAATTTGTTTAGATTTTAACCATATCTTGTATCTTCATTTTCTAATTCCCTGTTTGTGTGCATTCTATTTTTATTGCTTCTTTTTATTATAAATCTAAGTTTAGCTTACTACAAAAACATCACGAAGATTTTATTATGGCTTAATTTTTCAGTTTTTGAGGGTAATTGGAAAACATGTATGATATGTTGTTAATGAATAGGTAACATGTCATGATATTTATTAATTCAGGAAAAATATTTTGCAGTTTAGAAAACAAATCGGAGAAAAACAACTAAATATTGTATTAAATTCTTCATATAATCATACTTTTAAACTTAGTCGAGCTCGAGCATGTCAAATTAATGAAATAACCTATCTATATTACGATATTTGTTTGTGAAAAGTAGGGCAGCATGATAAATTTTATATTTAATACAACAAACCATTAAAGAAATAGCTAACCATTATATGAATTTGTTCACATTCTCATGTTTTTTTGTTAGGTTTTATTGTAATTAACAAGTCTGTAAACAAAAAGAACTGAAATTAATGTGATGTAAAAGTCAAGGAGTAAGTTGCAATTTTTATAAATTGAGTTCTATATGTTCTAGGGTTCGAGCATGAAAAGAGGAGAAAAATGGCGCTGCAATTTCGCTAGCTCATCGCCATGTCTTCACTCGAGCGGCAGAAGCAGAAATATCGTTGTTCGCCTACCGCTTTGCCCTCACTCGAACTGTGGGAATTGCAGTTAGGAGGTCAAAAAATACTAGTGGTATTCGTGTCTGACGGACTGTAAGTTTAAATTCGTTTATAGTGGATTTTGACTGGCAAAGTGTCGGAGTTTTTACCTGGTAAGAATTTCTCCATGATCATTATGTGTGTTATTTACTGTTTTTATATTTCTGCGGCAGCTCAACATAGGGAAATTGAATTGATTGATTAACCATCTAGAGATAATTAAAAGTGATTTGTTGCTATTTAATTATTAGTTTTTTTATTTCGCATAATCAGCTATTCACCCCATCTAATTTCATTTGGTATCAGAGTCACATTTTGATTCCTGACCCATAAATTAATCTAGATGAGTCAATCGCTATATGTGCCTCTGTTGTTTTTTTTTAATGGAAGCAACTATGCATACTTAAAGGTTCAAATGAGAGCATTTCTTAAATCCTTAGATGAGCGTATCTGGCTTAGTATTGCGAATGGTTGGACTACACCTAGTTCTACAGCTAAAAATGAAGTAGTCTCCACTCCCATTGCTAATTGCACTAGAGCGAAATTAAATGAATGCAACTGGAATAGCAAAGGGCTTCATGCCCTATTTGTGGCTGTTAAGAACTCTAAACTGCAGATGTTAACCTCTAGGTTTGAAGATATTGGAATGAAGGATGATGAATCGTTCGATGAATTCTATACGAAACTTAATGACATAGTAAATTCCAGCTTCAATATAGGTGAGAAGATCCCCGAGTCCAAAATAGTTCGAAAAGTCCTTAGATCCTTACCTGAGTGGTTTAGAACTAAGATTACAGTTATTGAATAAAGTAATGACTTAGATACTATTAATATAGATGAACTTGTAGGATCACTCCAAACCAATGAACTCACCATATCTCAACCAAAGAAGGTTAAATCCATAGCCATGAACACCATTAGGAAAGAAGAGAGTGAGTCTACTGACGCTGAGACCCTTAAGGACGACAAAATAGATTATTTCATTAAAAAAAAAAACTCCAGAAAGAGTTGAGGAACATGAGAAAACCTTAAGACAGGAAAAATGATGCCCTAATAGATTTCCGAAATATAAGATAATTAGAGTAATCATAGGATTTCTAGTAAGAAAATCCAGTCAATTAGATGCCATGAGTGTCAGGGTTTTAATCACTATAGGAATGAATGTCCTAACTTTAAGACTAATTTGAATTAAGGAAAGGGTAAGACATTAGCAGTGACTCTGACTGATGATGAATCAGATTCAAGTGTTCAGAGTGATACCTCGACAGTGAGGATGAACAAAGTTTCATGGCTCGTCTATACCTAAGATAGAATCTGATAAGGAAAGTGAAAATGTGGAAAATGATGAACAAAGTGAGAACTTTGAGGAAGACTCTGAGGATGAGACCGATATTTAGGAGTCTTATCGATAGCTTTTGGGGAGAGTCTTAAAATCAAGAAGGTTAATAAAGTCATACTAAAAAAGTTAATAAACTTGAAAGAGAGAGATAAATACTCATAGTTGACCTTCATGACTCTACCAAAAATCTGAGTGAATTGAAACTTGTTAATGAGAACTTATAAGCTAAAGTTAAATCCTTAACAAGTGACCTAGAAAAATCTAATACTCAACTTCATTCCTTTATGAGTGGTACTCAGAAACTCGATAATTTGTTAGGGATGAACAAGCCGGCTGGACAAATGCACGGTCTAAAATACGTTCAAAATGGTAATACTACTGCTAGTACATCTACCAACAAAGTTAAGAATACTGCAAATCCTGAACCCAAGGTCAATATTTTAAGATCGAGGCCTACTAGACAGCGTATGACCGATCGTCCTATAAATCAAAGACAATCACCTTGTAGTTTTAAACCTAGGTTTATTCCCACCTGTCACAATCGTGGAGCAATGGGACACACAAGACCTAAGTATCATAAACTTGATACTAGAAGTAGAAGTCTGAATTTCTCAAGCAAGGTTAACTTCCTCGCCAATCAGGTTAGCCACTTAACTGAGATGATGACTTGGTTAAATATGATTACATCTGCTTCTAAGAAGGTTTGGATTAAGAAAAATGATCTTCCTAGGTCTAATAAACAATTGAATTTCTATGATGCCCACGTAACTCTATGTGGTATCTTGACAATGCATGTTCTAGACATATGCGTAGTAATAAAGCATTGATCTCTTCTCTTGACGATTGGAATGACAGTATGGTTAATTTTGGAGACGAGGCTACTGTACCTATCATAGATAAAGGTACTGTTAATATAACTGGATTACCTGCTATCTCAAATGTGCTTTATGTAAAAGGTTTAAAGTCTAATTTATTAAGCATTAGTCAAATACGTGACGCTGATTTTGAGGTTAGTTTTGTCTAGAAAAGATGTACTATATATAATTCAACTGGTAATGTTGTCCTCGAATGTGTATGGACCTCTGACAATTGTTATGGAGTTCTTCCTAATTCCAAGTATGTGTGTAGCAGTAGCAAGATTGATGTAACTGAACTGTGGCATCAACACCTTGGTCATATGAACTATAAGAGTTTGTCTAACTTAGCTAAGAAGGAACGTATTGATGGTTTACCTAAACTTGAAAAAATTGAAAAAACTCTATATGGGCCGTGTCAACAAGGTAAAAAACTTAGAGTAAATCATAAACAAAATTTTAAAATCTTGATAAACAAGACGCTAGAATCACTCCATATGGACTTAATGGGACAATTTAGGATCGAGAGTCTTGGTGGTAAACGCAATATTTTGGTTATGGTAGATGATTTCTCTCGATATACATGGATTGAGATGTTGAGAGAAAATTCTAAGGTATTCAGTCTTGTTATATCATTGTACAAAAGGCTTAGAAATGAGAAAGACTTCACCATAACTAGAATTCGTAGTGATCATGGAAAAGAGTTTGAAAACTCTAATCTCGAGAACTTATGTTGGAGGGAATTCGGTATGAGTTCTCCTCGCCAATCACTCCACAAGAAAATGGAGTAGTTGAGAGGAAAATCTTGTACTTCAAGAAATGGATAGGGCCATGCTTCATGGTAAGGGACTAGCTATGCATTTTTTGGAGCGAAGCCATCGGCACTGCATGTCATCTAGTGAACAAGGTTTACCTTAGACCTAAAACTGATAAGACACCATATGAGATTTGGATTGGTAAAAGGCCTACTGTCAAGTATTTTAGTGTGTTTGGCAGAAAATGCCATATTCTAAGATAGAGAGAGAATTTAGGTAAGTTTGACTCCAATAGTGACGAGGAAATTTCCCTAGGATACTCTAGAAATAGTCGAGCCTATCGAGTATACAATTCTTGTACTCTGATCGTGATGAAGTCCATCAATGTCATGATAGACGATGCTTGTTGTGAGGTCCTAATTGGGAAGAGTTAGATCACTTAAGTATAGATCCTGTCACGGTAACTGAACCTAAAGAAACTTCAATTTTTGATCCTTCACACTATTCTGAAGGTCTAGTTACATCCAGTAAGGAGTCCTCAACTGATGATAAAACTAAATCTCCCAAGGAACCTTCGTCTAGAGTTAAGTCTAACCATCCGAAGGTAAATATTATTGGGGATTTAGATGAAGGGATGAGACTTCGTAAGAGGGTTCTAAACAACTTGACATTTGCTAGCTGTGTGTCTCAGATTGAGCCTAACAAAGTCGAAGATGCCCTTAGTGATGAATGTTTGGTAAATGCAATGCATGACGAGCTAAATCAGTTCGTGAGAAACAACTTATAATATTTAGTCCCTAGGCTTGATGATTGTAATGTTATAGGTACTAAGCGGATATTTAAGAATAAAATCGATTATCAAGGTACCATAACTAGGAATAAGGTTATGTTAATTGTCGAAGGGTATACTTGTTGACCTATGGTTGACATCTCGTTTTGATTATCACAAACAAATTGTGTTTATTTCTAACAAATTGATTTCAAGTGTCAATAGTGATTATTACAAATCAATAAAATTAAAGACACGAGGTTCAAGGATAATAAATTTGCATGCAATGATCGACATGGAAACAAAGTTGATAAAACGAGGTTATGAAGTTTGATATTGAAAAACTTGCTAAAAGATGCCTCAACAAGAATCGAGATAAAAGTCAAAGTGCGTTCAAGTATGGACTTCAAGACGTACAAAGAGTTTAGACTTTTTACAATCATATGTAAAGGTAAAACATTTCAATACTTGGCAATGAATCGAACGAGCTCAAGTTTTGATTTTACGATCGAAAAATCAAGACAAAAACGTTTTACTCGTAAACTATTGTTCAAAGGTAAAAATCAATAAACGTAATTTTGAAATATAACAAATACCTTGAAAAATTATTTTTAAACTTCAATCGAGTACTTACATTTGTCAAAAATTAAAACGAGGAAATCTTGACGTAAAACGTTCGTACCAGATGTTCAATATGGTGGTTTTAGGGCCAACGGTAAAAAACTCAACCGTTCTGTTTTTCTGACCAAATGGCTAGTTGACCGTCCGGTATGTGATTGACATCCGGTATACTGCTTCCGGTTTGGCAGAGTTTTTGACTATTTTTCACCTATAAATACCAACTCTCTTTGCATTCAATTTCAACCTTTCCTAGAGCAATAAATGAGCATTTATTGAGATGAATCATTGATCTTTATTATTTATTCATCCTCATAAATTGATTTATACTTGAAAAACTTTTGATCATTCTAAACATAGAAAACCAATTTCTATCAAAATTCTTGAAATCTAACACTTGAGCCATATTTATTGCCATCTATCGAAGTGTTTGCCTTCTTATCTTCTTGTTCTTAACTTTGAATCTATTATTCATTAAGAATAGAAGATTTCATTTTTAAACTCATTTTGAATTGTGGATCGTGTTGAGGTCTCGAAAAGCTCAATGTTGTAAAAGGATCGACACTTCTTGATTGTACCGGAAGCGAGGTAAAGGGTTGGATTGCACCATAAGTCAATCAATATAGTGAAGAAGGCCTTGCTCATGTCGAAGAGCTTGGTAACGGGGGACGTATATCATTACATTTGATCGAACCTCCATATTATATCAATATCATTTGCACTCTCTATCCCTTTTACTTTGCTCAAATTTACATTGTTCTATTTACATGTTTACTTGTATTTAGATTATTCTTTATCATTTGTGTGTTAATTATATTAAAATATTGAGTGATTAACGAAAAAGTTTTAATAACCAATTCATCTCCTCTTGATTAGTCAATCTTGGGGCTTTCAATTGGTATCTGAGCAAGGTACTTACCTTTTTCAAGATTTCAAAATCTTGAGTAATGGCTAACACGATGTTTCAAAATCTTGAGAGACATTCCACAAACAGACCTCCTTTATTTGATGGCACACATTACAATTTTTGGAAAGCTAGGATGATGATCTATGTTCAATCTCTTTATTATAATATCTGGGAAATAATTGAATATGGTCCTTACATGCCTACAAAGACTATTAAAATTGATGAAAAACCCTAATCAAAATATTTCTAAACTTAGAGAGGAATATGATGAAGAAGATAAAAGAAAATTGTCATTGAATGTTAAGACCAAAAATTTGCTTTACTGTGTACTAGATAGAAATGAATTTAATAGGATTAGCACATGTGATTCGACATGATATTTGGCATGTTCTTGAAGTTACTCATGTTGGAACAAGTAAAGTTAAAGAAACTAAAATAAATAATTAGTTAAAGAATTCAAAAATTCATTCATGAAACAAGATGTATCTATTGTTAACATGATTACTCATTTTACTGATATTGTAAATGGTTTAAAGGGTTTTGATCACAAATATACTAATGGTGAACTCGTGAGCAAAATGCTTAGGTCACTCTCGGAGGAATGAAACCCTATACAAATGCTAATAAAGAACACAAAGGATGTGAATAAATATCCATTAGAGAAGCTCTATGGAACCTTAATGACCTATGAACTCAACAATGCCGAAATTAAGAAGAAGACAAGAAAGAGCAAAGAGGAATCAAAAGAAGCTCCAAAACGACAAATTGCTCTAAAATCAAAAATTGATGAAGAAACAACATCCAACACAATGTGCGATGAAGAGCTCGATGATTTAGTTCTCCTTGTCAAGAAATGGAGGGGATTTCGAAACAATAGAAAATTTCAAAGGAAGGATGACAAAGGAGAAGAAGGAAACAAGAAAATCATTTGCTACGAGTGTGACAAACCCAGTCACTAAAGAACCGAGTACCCACAAAAAGAAGAATTTCAAGAAAAAAGGCACTCCAAACTACTTGGGACGATAGTGATGATGAAGATCAAAATGAAAGCGATAGTCAAGACGAAATCACCAACATGTGCTTCATGGCCCTTGAAGAAGATGTAAGTACAAAAGAAAAATATTCTTATGATGAATTATTTAGTTCTTATGATGAATTGGTTGAAAATTTTGAAAAACTTGCCTAGAGTCACTCTATTCTCAAAAAGAAAAACTCTTTATTGAAAGATGAATTAAAAAAGACTTCAGAAAAAAAAAAAATATTGATTACCATTTATTAGTTAAGGAAAACACTTCTTTAAAAGAAAAGGTTGAAGATTTGACGAAAGTCATTTATAAATTCATCGAAGGCAAGAAGAATTTTGATCTAATGTTTGGAAATAAAAAATGTGTGTTTGACAAAGGAGGAATCAGGTTCAAACCTCATCTAAAACAAAAATCTTTCAAAAACATGTTCGTTAAAGTTTCAAACATCACTTGTACGTTTTATAATAAAAGTGGAAATGTTTCTTTTAATTGTTTAAGACCCAAATTTGTACGGGTACCAAAAATAAAAAAAATAAATTGTACTTGTAGATACTGAAGAAAATCAAGTGCAAATTATTTTTAAATAGTGGATGTTCGAAGCATATGACTGGAGATCGATCACTTCTATCAAACTTCAAAAAGAATAATGGAGGTCATGTAACTTTCAGAGACAATGCAAAGGGAAAGATTATTGGAATGGCAACATTGGTAATCACTCATCCTTCTCTATTGAAAATGTTCTATTAGTTGATAACATCAAGCATAATTTGCTAAGTATTAGTCAATTATTTGATAAAGGTTACAATATTAAATTCGATTATTCCAAATGCCTAATTAAGGATGCAATATCAAAAGAGGTGATTTTCGTAGGAAGTCGAAATAAAGATGTTTATATCATAAATATTGAATATGAAAATAATGAACATTATTTACTTGGGCCAAAGGATGAAACATGGCTATGNTCTTCCAAATGCCTAATTAAGGATGCTACATCAAAAGAGGTAATTTTCATAGGAAGTCGAAATAATGATGTTTATATCATAAATATTGAGTATGAAAATAATGAACATTGTTTATTCGGACTAAAGGATGAAATATGGTTTTGGCATAGAAGGTTAGGACATGTTAACATGGATTTTATTTCAAAAATCTCCAAAAATTGTTTTGTGAAAGGATTGTTGAATTTGAAATTTGAAAAAGATAAAATTTGTGATACATGTCAATTCGGAAAGCTAGTAAAAAGCTCTTTCAAACCAAAAGTTTTCTCTGCAACCACAAAATCGTTACAACTTCTTCACATGGATTTCTTTGGACTATCAATAACGGCTAGATTAGGCGGTAAACATTATGCCTTCATTATCGTTGATAATTTTTCAAGATTTATATGGGTCATATTTTTAAATGTAAAA